>JACEII010000225.1:47086-87967 GCA_014332785.1 Antheraea mylitta | reverse complement strand
AAGTGTGAGCTTGTGTCTGAGGGACATTTTACTCTTGTGGCAAACTAACGGATGTAGGCGAGCCGTGACCATGGCGGCCTTGTTACGTACTCGCGTTGTGTGTTGTCTAAATGAAAGCGGTCTGTCTAGCGTAACTCCAAGATATTTAACCTGCTTGGTCCACGGAATGTCGGTGTCGTATAAAGTGATAGGTTTGAGTTTACGCTCGTAATCGCGGTATTTAGAATCGAAAAGTATTGCGGCACTTTTGTCGGGGTTGACCTCTATACGCCATCGCAGAAACCAGTCACCGAGTGTACTAACGGCCTCTGCGACGCGTTTCCTAAGTCGTATCGGAAACCATCCGGAAGCGTAGATGACTGTATCGTCAGCATAACAACCTAACTCTACTCCCGGGGGCCGAGGTAGGTCACTGACGAACAGACTATAAAGTGTGGGCGCGAGAATGGAGCCCTGTGGCACACCTGAACGTATCGGGTGGGGTGATGACTGCTCACCTTCCACTCTGTAGCGGAAAGTCCTATTTGACAGATAATCGCGGATTATGTGAACTAGCCTATCCGGGATACGAGATTGACATAATTTATAGATGAGCCCTTCGTGCCAGACCTTGTCAAAGGCCTTGGCGATATCGAAAAAGACAGCTATTGTGCGTTTCGGGTTAGCTTTAACCGGTGTCGGGTTGCGATCGGGATCATCGTTGAACCTAGCTAGAATGTACTCCGTGAGGCGGTGCACTTGGTTTGTACAAGAGTGTTCCGCGCGAAATCCAAACTACTCCGGCGGTAGCAGATTTAAGTCGGATATGGATGTCTGGAGACGGTTCAGAAGGAGCCGCTCGTATAGCTTACCTAGTGTATCTAATAAACTAATAGGGCGGTAGCTATCGGGAAGCGTAGCTATTTTGCCGGGCTTGTGAATACCTATCACTATGGCCTTCTTCCAGGCGGCTGGAAAATGGCCCTGGGACATGGCCGCATTGAAGATGCAGACCAGTAGAGCTATGATGTGATCAGGAAGGAGTCGCAATACCTCGTTCCTGATCCCATCGGGACCTGGGGACTTCCTAAGCTTTAAACGCTTGATGGCATCCGATACTTCTTCAAAAGTGATAGGGGTTAGTGTATCCACCGGCGGAGACGCGAGTGTACGCTCGACGGAAGACTCGATCGAACCAATATGGGTAGGGTCAGTGTTTGCTGTATTCGGTGAACATTGTTTTTCTAGACTCGCGGCGAGACACTCCGCCTTATCTATACTGTCAAACGCGGGAGGCAACCCGGGGCCTCTCTCGAGAGGGGGCATTGGAATAGTCTCGGCTGACTTGAATGTACGCGTGAGCTTCCAGAACGCCAGGTGGGACGGCCGGATGTCCTCCAGAAGACCGTCCCACCTGTCGGCCCGGATCTCAGAGATTCGATTCTTAACTAACTTCCGCAGTGAGCGTAAACGATCGCGATTCTCTGCGGACGGGTAAGTGTCGTGAGCTCGTGTCGCGGCGTTCTTTTCCGTGATCAATGCCTTCACGTCGTCCGGGAGTATAAAGCGGCGATCGTTCACCGCTTGTACCTCTTTCGAGGTCTCCCTGACGGCGGTCTGAAGGTAATCGACCAGGGAATCGATAGCCAGGTCCGCGTCAGCTTACGACACCAACACGTCCGGAATCCTGTCTAAACTTTGAGACGTAGGATTGTCTTTGAAATAGCGTGCGAGTTTCGCGTAATCTGCCACCTTAACCGACGGAGGGGTGGCATCCGAGCTCGAACCTAACAGTAGTATAACGGGACGGTGATCTGAATCAAGTTCGTGTACGACTTGTATGAGTCGTACCCGTAGCGTGACGTTTTTAAAGAGAGCTACGTCTAATACTGTCGGACGACAGTTATCTTGAAAGTGAGTGGGTTCCATAGGGGCTATGACGTCAAAAGCTAGATCGTCGCCTAGTCTGTCCAAAATTTTCCCGTTACGGGAAGTAGTTGGACTGTTCCAGATGACGTTCCCGCTGTTGAGGTCCCCCGCTATTATGACGGAGTCTCCTAATTCGAACAACGCTTCTAAGTCGGTTTTTAATAATTCTTTATTCGGCGGGAGGTACGCGGACACTATTATAATGGATGTATGACCGGTCATCCCTAGTCTACACACTGACACTTCCATATTGGTTAGAGCGGGCGGATCTATCGGCATGCAGTATAACGAGCATTTGAAGTAGATTAAGGTGCCACCCCCGCGGGTGACACGATCATTTCGAATTATATTATAATTCGCGATTCGCGGGCTGCGCATTTTCGGTTTTAATAATGTTTCCTGTACGAGGAAAATATCTATTTGTTTATCGCGCAAGAAGGCAGCTACTAGATCGCGCTGTGTTGAGAGATTCCTAGCATTAAAAAACGAAAGAGATAGACCGCGCGGTTTAACCCTATTCATTGCCGCGAACATTGTTAAACCGACTTGTTGTAATGAGCACGGACGAGCTCGTTCATTGTCCTAGCAAGAGCCGGGAAACGCGCGAACGCTCTGAGCATATCCTGACTTCTCTTCGTCACGAGGAGCTCGGCAAAAGGTAATACGTCTGCTATGTCGTGTACGACCATTAACTGGCTAATCCAGTCAACGCCGTCGAAAGAAAAGGTGCTGAGGCGGTCGTATTGAATAGGCTTTGCCTGCGGCGGCTGTGCCTGAGGTTTAGGAGCTTGGAGCTGAGGTTTGGGTGCCCAGGGGGCCAGAGGGGCCCGCACGGGTTGCGGCGCGTGCGGCACAGAGGGTGGCACACGCGGGGTGGGCACGTGCGCTGCCGGGGTGCGGGAGGCACCTGGCAGGCCGGGGAATGCGTCCACGGACATGAGTGGCGGAGGCGGAGGCGGAGGGCGGGTGGCGGCGACAGGCGCTCTGGCCGCCTGCCTCGCTTGGCGAGGGCGTAGCGTGCGCGGGGCGCGGGGACATCCGCGATAGTTCGCGGGATGACCCGCGTTCCCGCACAGAACACAACTCGGAGGGTCTGCTGAGGTCGGGGTACGCGGGCACTCCCTAGTGGAGTGATCTCCTAAGCACTTTACGCATCTCGGACGGAGATGGCAATTCCTAGCTACGTGACCGTAGCCCTGGCAGTTGTGGCACTGCGAGGGCGTGTGAGACTTGCGCGGGGGCTCTACCGTGACGCCCGTGAGACCGCACACGGACGTGATATTAAAAATTTCCTTGCCCTCCTTAGTGCGGTCAAGAATGACCAACACTAAGTTGAACTTGGACTTAGTGATCGGGTGGTACATGCGGTGTACCTCTCGGACGGGGAAGTTCTCGTTCTTAAGGAACGCTAGTATGTCGTCTGTTGAGATTTCGACCGGGATACGGCGTAAGACTACTCGGAGTAGACGTTCCTCCTCTAGTGCGTATGTGAAATAAGCTAACTTTTGTACTCGTAAGTACTCGGTTAACTTGCGATGGTGATCGGTGCTAGTCACCTTAACCTGAATCCCTGCCTGGGTGTTGAGGGCTGACGTGTAGTGAATGCCTAAGGTTTTCAGCGCGGTGGAGACTGACATCCATCGCGTCTTATCCTGGATGGTGACCGGTGGGGGTGGGCGAGGCTTCTTAGCCGCGGTTGGAGTGAGCGGGACGGAGAGAGGACTAGATCTACCAGAGCTCGATTTTGTTTTGGCGGGTTGCGCGGTGGCGGTGGGCGCCCGGGCGCCGTCTAATCTATTGGTCTCGCGGCACGGGACCTTTACTGCCGGACCTACTGGACCCGAGTCCGAGTCAGATTCGCGTGGCAGAGGACGGGACGATTTTTTATGTTTTGTGACGGTTATGAAACCGTCCTTGTCTATCGCGGATAAAGGCGAGGGTGAGGGGTCAGGCGTAGCGGCGTGACCAGACGCGGAGGAAGCGGCGGGTGTCGCGACGTCTAGCTCCATCGCGTCGATCGGAGCCCTATCAGCGGGGTCTATCGGGGATAGTGGCGAGTACGAGTTCGCGGTTGGTACGCGGGCTTCGTATTGCACGTCTTTCTCGGACGGGGCACAGTGACGCGCGAGAACGGCGTCGACGATGTTTTCGTCAAGCCCATTCGCTAATAAGTCCCTCCGGAGACTTCTCATGAATTGGAGGGCCATTTCGTGGCCTGAGGGGCACGCGAACCGACCTCCCTGCCTTAAGGGCAGGGGGGCACACCGAACGGGTTAATTATGGGTCTATACCGTGTGCGGATCAAGATGGCTGTTTAAAATAAATCAGAAGAAGAAAGCAAGACAGGAAATACGTTAGCGAGACAGGCAAGGTAAATAATTTGCATAGATATAGAACAAATAAATAAATGAATAACTAAACAAATAAATAATTTGAGATAAATAAAGTTATAAAGAAATGACGGCTAAAGGGATTATGTAAATAAATAGATAAACTAATTAGTAAACAAATGAATGTACCAATATAATATAATAAACAAAGCAATAAATAAATACAAAGGAAGGGTCTCACTCAATTTCAGGAAAAATAACGCAGGTGTTCCCCAGGTGCGGAACACGTGTGCGCTACGTCAGCGGATCGGCACTTCAAGGCGAAAGCCGAACGAACACTCACGATGTAATAGCGATTATTACAATAATCACGAAATAACGCTCCGAGCGCGGACACAACCGTTCGCGGCCGTGTCAGAATCGGAACTCCAGCCACCCAGATGGAGGTCTCTATCAGGCACCCTACTTATACCTTTAGAAAGGGTGTCGACCAAATAACCACCGTTAGAGCGTTCGCCCTTGTACGGTTTCCCCGCACCTATATAGGAGCGAGAAGATTGCATCGAGTCAAGTCGAGCCAAGGTCTCGCGCGATACAGTGGCACAAAACCTTACATCACTGCTACAACATTACACATATCACCTATACACACGTGCACGCCTACACGCTTACACGCTGTTTTTCTTTTTCAGAGAAATAAATGACTAATATACTTATTGTACCCTATCCTATATAGTCTAGAGGAATTTATCCGACACAAAATACATATAGGAGTTGTTGAGGCACGCATGCTTGGTACACATGCATGTTTCAATATCTCGTATATGTATATCTAGATAATTTTGCTTAAGTTAGCTCAGATAGGTCGCAATTTTTGCACAAAACAGGCGACAGCCCAAGCCGAGGTGCGCCGTGCACCCTTGAGTTAGTCGCCAAGATATCCCAAATCGGCTGAGTGCCTTCAGCGCTCGCCTCAATAGTTTGGTGAAGCTGTATAGACCTTTCCAAGTCAACAGCGTTTTCAGTTCGAGAAAAAAAAACGGCCAGGTAATAACAATATGCGAAGTGCATAAAATCGATTGTTTATTAGTATACCCATATAAGGTACAGACACTCGATATTTTATTTGTTTGAACGACATTCTATTTACAATATTACAAAAGTTTCAGGCTCAGGTTGCCATACTGCAAAGGGGTCTCGGCTGACGAGGGGAGGTGATTGGTTGTGTACCCAGTTGCCTCTCTATAATAGCACGACGCCTGGCGACCAACTTGCCAGGCTGCCGCAGGGGCGGTTTCTCAGGAAGAGAGCCAAAACGGTCCCTGGCCGCCCCTAACATGCGGCCGACGTTACACCGTGGAGTTTTAGTCCGTGCGAGTCGGACATAACCCACTCTCTCCCCCGGGAGGGTGGGTATCCCTTAGGGACTTCCCCACGTTAATAAAAAAAATGACATAGTCGGTAGCTACAAGTACAATCCAGAATTAATGCAGCACGTAGTTGAATGGAGGTATCATTGGTATATAAATTATATATGTGTCCTTTATTTATCTTGTTTTTTATAACTGTATTGCAACAATGAACACTTTTTCTTTCTATACAACTAATTATAGGTATATGATGATAATTAATACAATATATATGTTGATAATTACAGATCCGAGCTGTTGTTGACGGAAGCCACCGTGTGATACCATCTTTATTAGTTTTATGCAGTATAATTGTAGCAATTACGTTATTATAAATATTTATATCATATTTATGGTGTTTTAATTTCCTATGCATCCAAATGAACTAAAACAATACATCTTCTAGTACATTATTATTTTATTTTATATCATTTGAGGTGTAAGGGGTGTCGAATAACATCATAAAACTTGAGACACCCAAGCCAACCTCACCTGCACGTGATGCACCCTGCTGAATAACGAACGAGGCAATGGCGCAAGCGGGGTGGTAGGGTTTTACAGCCCGACTGGGTCGCAACCACCATGTATATGGCGAAAAAGCCCGTAATAGTGATTCGCTTCTACGGGTCGCGTTTCGGGATGAGCCTGTGCATATCCAGCTTATTACAGGCTGGCATGATAGTGGTGACCGGCGATGGGCAGTGTGTCAATCGGTGGTCGCTATTATTTTTGGATTGTACTGTGCTTACCATCAGGCATAGTGCAGTCACTTTGCCTTGCTACAATTAAAAAAAATACACTTTTTTTTAGAAATTTTCCACAAAAAACATATTTCTATCAAGTTCCTTTTTAATTCAAAAACAAAATATATAATTCATGACAAAAGTACTATAAACTCACACTCACATTTCTAGTATTATTAAGTGTCAGTGATAAAGTGTACAAGAGTTGCATTATTGATAAATAATAAGATAATAAACACCTCACTCAAAATCGGTTTGTAATCGGTTTCAGTATCAATTATGTGTCTCGTGACATTAGCCGTGTTAAGGTAGGTTCATTATTTTCGCGCTATTGATTTTCTAGCTGTTATAACGTGTATATATAATACTTTATTCGATTTAGGCCCTGAGAAAAGGTCAGTATTAAAGTGAAACCTACCACCGGTTCAAACAACCACTGAGAAGAACCGGCAAGAACCTCGATCTGGTTTATCTTGTCATCATATATATTTCTTCTTCTTTTTCTTGTTTTGGCTCCGTAGAAGCACTTGCCAGTGTCAATGTTTTGTTTCAATGCACGTTATAATACAATAATATTACAAGTGTCTTGTGATTTTCTAACAAGATGGTGTATCCCTTGTTAAAACCATCGAGTTTTTGTGGCATCTCAGAATTTCATATGTCGTGGTATTATTTTCCATTCACTTCACTTATGCACAATAAACTAACTATATTAAGTAAAACACCATCAAATTTACAAAATATAGAGTCAAATAACACAAGATTATGAATAAAATATAAAATCCACTACATGACAGACTAAGATCTCGCCGAAAACTCCAAATATATATTTTTATAAACATATTATTGGCGTCATTTACAGACGTTTCCTTCGTTCACATATAGATCCACTCTATAATAGCCTTTAAATGTTAAAACCCGCTTGATATTGAACTTACTATCCGACAAATCGGCAATGTGCTTTGGAACTTTGTTATAAAACCTAATAACTTAGCCTTAGTGACCCATGCAATGATCAATTTGGTATTGTTTCTATAATTGTATTGTATTGTTTTTGAAGTAACAGGTTAACAGGTGAGTCATTACACTTCAAACTCAGCTAAATTCAATTTTTATAAAATTTCCAGTTTTTATATATGCAGTACGAAGTTGTTTTTTTTTCGATCTGACTACTCTTTTGATCTAGCAAGGTCTTAACAGCTTCACCGGACTACAGTACGAAGTTTAAATTTTGTCGTTCATAAAGTTTTTTTTTTATATATCATAGCAGGCAAACGCACTTGTGGGTCACCTGATGTTAAGTGATCACCACCGTGCATAGACACTTGCAATACCAGGGGAGTCGCAAGTGCGTTGCCAGCTTGTATTGGAGGGGGCGGGAATAGGAAGGGGGAGTAGAGGAGAGGAACAGGAGGAGGGATAAGATGGTCTTCCGGCGCTCTCACTGACCAAACGAAACGCAACAATGCAAGCACTGTTACTTCAGGTTAGTTTTCTGTGAGAGGGTGGTACTACCTCGGATGAGGCGTCCCATTCATGCCGAAAGCAGTAATAGCTTCAGCGTGGCTCTACCTCTAGAAATACTTTCTGTTTATGATTTTCAAATTCTACGTATACAACATTTGAAGATCTTGAAAAATAACGTAAAATAATAAGACCGGCTGACATTGTATTCAGCTCATTTGGAAATGTAAAAACTCAAGAATAAGAACAGTTTTGAGTGATTAATCGCCCACGAGCAGAACCGAAGTTCTTAAAGTTCCAAGGATTTACCGTAATCATCACGTTCCAGAAGACCAGAGCGATGCTTGCAACACAATTTGAAGTTTATGAAATACCTACCTACTTATATACATACATCAATAGTCGCACCTACAATCTAAAATTTTACTAGGTCTATTTAGACATTTTCAAAAAAAAAAGATATTGTAAATCAAATATGTCCACATCGTATGAACTAAGAGAATCTTTGTAACTTATTAAGTAATTGAAAAGAATACATAAAGTGTTTTGATTGTTGAAAAAATAGGATGTTTATAACTCCAAGATAAAGCATGAATAGATGAAATTGTACGTTAAAAAACTTCTAGGCTCAAAAACGCTAATTATGAGATTTTTGCGGGATCTTGGAATGTAATATAGAGTTTTTTTATATATTGGTAGCCTCTATACGCGATTTCCTTCACGTATTAATAGTTACTTTGGGCTAACGCAAACACGCAGTGGAAGTTCTCAAGAGGAAAAAAACTCCGATTTTACAACATTCTTCATTGTTGCTGCACTCCTATTGGCCCTAGCGTGATAATATGTAGCCTATAACTAATTTCGATAAATGAGCTATATATCATTGAAAGAATTTTCAAATCCGATTTCAAATCGGGCCAGTAAGTCCTGAGATTACCCCCTACAACGTCACAAACTCACAACGTCAAAAACTCACAAATTTAACTCTTTATAATATTAGAATAGATTCATAATCTTGTGTTATTTGGCTCTATATGTTGTAATATTGGTGGTAGTTTCCGTAATTTAGTTCGGTCTTGTGCACAAGTGAAGTGGATGATGAATGATAACACGGATTCTGGCATGCCACAAAAACTCCCTGGAAAGTTCGAACAAGAAGGCGATCATTGTGTTAGTTCATTGAAACGAACGTAAGAAACTTGTAATATCATTACCTACTTGATAATGACAGTATTAATGTACTAGAAGTCTGAATGCCAAATATAAAAAAATGCTAATCACATTTGACATCTTGGTAAGTAGCAATCAAATGACCAAATTCTAAAAGGAGATAAAAAATTTCAGTTTACTGATTGGTGTGAGGATATGTTCCGACAACCTGACTTTTCCTCCAACATTCAAGTTCGGTGCAGCGTCAGCATCTTACCAAGTCGAAGGGGCGTGGAATGTTAGCGGTAAGTGTGAATTACTTATATACGTTTGTAATTTACCTTAGTACTTACGTATTAACACCACCGCGGGCTTGTTTCACAAGTCTAACCGTAGTCGAACCGGTAAGTAACCGACTCCACGCCACAAATTTGCGAGGGTCAGCTAATAGACTCCTTAAGCAGCCCTTTCTGTATGAAATGAATAATCAAATAAACAAACAAGCTTACATTTTTCATAATCTTAGTTAGAATTATTAGTGACGTATCTATCTATGTATGTAGAGGAATCTTTGTTAAGTGTTTTTCAACCACTTCAAACAATCTAATTGTAATTTAGATTGTAATTTAGCACACATATCAAGGGCTGATAACAACACAATAGTTGAATAAGTTTGTAGTATTAATGTAGTCGGGGGAAGCTGTTAAGATATTGCGGGCCAATAGTGTAATTAATTCGAAAAAAAAATGTTAATATTAATTTATTTAAAATAACGTAAGAATAAAGCCATTACATATTTATACTAGACTCGAGCGTAGTACTTAGCCAGGTTTAGAGCCACGCTGAAGCTATTACTGGGTTCAGCATGAATGGGTCGGCTCACCCGGGGTAGTAGCACCCTCTCACAGAAAACCGACGTGAAGTAATAGTGCTTGCATTGTTGCGTTTCGTTCGCTCCCCTCCCCTTGCCCTTCCCTCCTCTCCCTCCCCCTTACCTCAAACACAGGCTGGCTATGCACTTGCGACTCCGCTGGTGTTGCTAGTGTCTATGGACGGCGGTGATCATTTAACATCGGGTGACCCGCCTGTTCGTTTGTCTCTTATGACATAAAAAAAAACAGAAAGGTAGTCAAATGGTCTACCACAACGCTACGGTTTAAACATGATATCTTCCTCCATTGAAAGTCACAAACCTAGGTTAATCAACGGGGTGAATCAACATTAGCTCTATACCAAATATTAGCTGGCCGCTCATGACTCTATTGAGTGTCGTGCTCGTCGGTTTGTCGGTGATGAAGCGCTGTTGGAGACAAGAATGCTCAATTAAGAGTGGTTGTCTCTCAGATCTTATAGGTTATATTTTGGATAATGTGCACTGGAATTACATGATATAATTCCACCGTCCCCATTCCATCAGAGGACGACTAGATGCCATGAGGGTTTCCACCCTTATGTGGTTGATATTTCCGTAATTCGTACGAAGCGATTTGCTCCCACATTTATTATACGTACGGCTAAGGTCTGGAATTCACTCCCGACGTCTGTCTTCCTGTCATTATATGACTTAGGGTCTTCAAGAGTAGTGTGAATAGGCATCTTGCAAGTAAACGCGATCCTTTTTTTTCTCGAACTGACTACACTATTGACCTAGCAAGATCTTAACAGCTTCACCGGATTACAAAGGCGAGCGCTTAAGGCACTTAGCCGATTTTATTTTGGCAACCAGCTCAAGAGTGCACGGCACACCTCGGCTTGGCTGTTGACTGTTGCATGCAAAATCGCAACCTATCTTAGTTAACCTAGCTAACTATTCATATATGTATGAGTTGTTGAAACGTATATGTGTACCAAGCATACACGCCTCAACAACTCCTCCATATATTTACTATCGGAAAATTGAGAGTTTTTCAGTTCGATAAGGGAAAAAAGTAAACCTTTCCACTTTCATGTGTAAGCGTGTAGGCTTGCACGTGTTTGAGGGTGATCGTGTAGTGTTGTAGCAGTAATGTATATTTTGTGTCACCGTATCGCGCAAGCAACGCACTCAAGGGCTCCCTACCGAGGGATCGAACCTAGGCTTGAGCCGCTGCCGTGGGAGGCCTAATCGGGTAGATTGTCAGCCTCATCGTCACTTACCATTAGGTGTCATTGTAGCGTCCCTATAAAACATTAAAAAAATCGCTTCTTTACACGATTACTGTACTACAGTACTATAAAGACCACCGACAGGTGTGAGAACTCATATGAATTGAGTAAATGTGTTCTTCCTTGAATTTATAAATTCATTATAGTCTGAATTAATTAAATTTTATAGTTTTTAAATTGAAATTATTAAACATTGATTTTGTTTTCACATCTGTTGGCGCTTGCGGACAGAATCTAGTCGCAAAATAAACTCAAATAAAATGGCATGTCATGAATAATCGTTACTAGTATCCGTATACACAATAAGCCATTTATCGTATCTAATACATGATTATTTATTAGTATTAGGATATTGGAAGAGATAAAATAGAAAGATTAGATAATAGTAGTGCTCATGAGTGACTTAACAAATCGTAGTGGCTGAGTAGTATCACCTGTAGGACATTTTACGTAAGCAGATAAGGAAAAAATGTGTAGTTCTGAAAGTCATTCATTACATGTAATTGCTGAATATTTAGCTAAATGTGGCAGCATGACTGCCACGCCGCTAATATCAGAAAGTTTGAGATAAAAAAATATATCTGACTCTATTTCTGTAGACTAGTAAAGTCTTTGGCAGCTCGTTAACAAATCTCACTGAATAGTTGAATAGTTATAGGAAGTGAAACATATGAATTTATTATGCTTTATTTTGTATTATACATATTGTTCCTTCGTAGAAACTCAGTGTTAGCAATAAGTTTTTATATGAAATGTTCAAATAATGATTAATGGGTTAATAATTATTTTAACTTGTACAGAGTGGGAATACAAAGAAAGAGACGTGGCTAGCTTTAATGCCGTGTAAAACGGTCGTTTTGTAAAAGAGCTTTGGTCTAGCTGATTTCGATCTAACAAGGGCCACGCACATAGAATACGTTTGGTGCGTCACAGCTGCGACACCTTTAAATAAGGAATACGCTTTTGTTACCGAACAATAATTTCACCGACTGATCGGAACGGTCACCGGGTGGACTCTGATGGATAGAGTCTAATCGGAATATTGACACGACAGAGTCTGATAAGTACGTACATAATAATAACGAGACACAATTCGAGTGGCTCTATCAATATTTCTTAATCTTTCGAGAGCAAGATACTGAGAATGACAATTTAAAAAAAAACTTGTGTTAATAAAACACATCACACAAATATTGCGGATAGAGGTGATTTACGACTACCTCAATCACAATACGATGGTATGTCCAAACGTTAGAAAATAGAGGCGTTTTTCGGTGATTCTTTCGGAATTCGCGTGAATTCACCAATTTATTGAACACTATCAATCGATAAATGCGAGCATCGTAAAGAATTCTGAACATAAGGAAATACGTAGCGAAAGTAAAATAGACTGGAAACCTGCAACGCCTTATCACATCGATAAAATGTACATTATTAATAATGATATTAAAAGATTAAAATTATCTAATAATAAATATTGAGAAACATTAGAATAAGAAGAAATGAAAAAGTAATCATTCATTAAAACTACAATTAACGTATGAGGAAAACGTATTAACGTATTATTTAAATAGTCATGGTATATTGTAGCATCTAAGCAAGAAACCTTCGCCCTTTGAGTGATAGAACAATATAAAATAAACAAATAGTCTTTCATCAATATTTCTATTATAGGAGAGTGAGGACACCTGGAAGATTCGTAAAATTTTAAAGCACATACAAGGCAGCAATAAAATTAAGTCTAAATCTCATATTTCAGATAAAAGTGAAAATATATGGGACCGTCTTGTACACGAAAACCCAAGCGTTATAGCTGACCTTAGTAATGGAGATGTTGCATGCGACTCGTATCACTTATGGGAACGCGACATCGAGATAGCGTCAGAACTGGGTATCCACTTCTATAGGTTCTCAATATCTTGGACTCGATTAATGCCACATAGTTTCACGAATAATGTCAGTGAAGATGGCAAGAATTATTATAACAGACTCATCGATGGACTCCTGGCGAAAGGCATAGAACCTCTTGTTACTTTGTACCATTTGGATTTGCCGCAAAGTTTGCAAGATCTCGGTAAGTGATTCTACAAGAAATGTAGTAAGCTTAGTGGGTAATACTGTGTTCCGCATCACATTTTATGCTAAACTGCAATAGGGTTCACACGTTAAAGAATGTAATTCTGGTGCATTTGTAGTTTACAAGATTTGTCAGTTAACAGATATTGGCTCAGCTAGGTTGGTGACTTAACTAACTAATGGTATTTTATTACGAAAGACAGCAGCTGAGGTAAATACCAGGTTTCTAGAACAAGAATGGGTAGTTCGAACTACTCGTAATAGGGACCTTACGAATCAATAGAAACTAAATTTCAAGAATTTGCTATTCTAACTTTGCTCACCCAGTACATTCTTGATGACTTAATGTTAGTACGCAACACCTTGATATAACAATATTTTGTAAAAGGCCGTATTGGTCATCTCATTCAGGCTCGTTTAGGCTCAGTACAAACAGTAACAATTTTTGAGCTCCCAAATAAAGTCTAAAAGCTTATTACTGTTTTATACCATGTATGCTGTTATGACAAAATTCATAGGGTGGATATATATCCATCACATATTGCTGTGAATTATAATGATGTCCGGAAATTATATAATTCTTTGTACATCTTGTTAAAAACGATTGTGACTATAAAGTACTGTTATAAAAATTTCAACAATATACAGATAAAATAGATCGATCATCTTGCCATCTCGATAATTATGATCTTTCCCCAAGTGTTGGTAGTTTGCCGTTATAAGCGCCTTCTCACAACTAAAATTGAGTTTATTATTTTTTTAATTTTGGCATAACTAATGATTCTAGGCAATGATATTATAATTCTAGGGTCTCCAAAATATGTAATCTAGAGTTTTAATTTTCCAGGTGGTTGGACCAACCCTCTCATAGCCGACTGGTTCGCAGAATACGCGAGAGTCGTCTTTTCCCTCTATGCAGATCGGGTTAAAACTTGGCTAACGATCAACGAACCGATGATTGTTTGTGATGTTACTTACAAATTAGGCAATCTTGCACCTGCAATTTACGACCCTGAGGTGGCAACTCATATGTGCAGCAAAAACGTACTGTTAGCCCACGCTAAAGCTTGGAGAATCTATGATGAAGAGTTTAAGCACAAATATCATGGTATAGAATATAAGTTTTGTTTTTGCATTATTCCTTATCACAGTTTTCCAGTAACTGTATATAAACTACGTGATCCGAAAAGACGAGAAAGTTGGAGAAGGTTGACCGACATTTGCGAGATAACAGCAAAAAAAATTGACCACAAATCGGTTAAGTTGTTAAGACAAGCGTAATGAAGGAGCTAGCAAACGGATATTGGATTTACAATTTTAGTAATGATATATATATATATATATATAACGCATAATATATGTATAATATATAACGCATGTCTCTGGAGAATTTGTTTATACTCTTAGTAAGCAACCTTCGTCCTTTAAATAGTAGACCAATGCAATGCAGATTCGGTTAACACTTGGCCGATTGCCGATGTTACTTTATAAAGAAAGAATCAATAAGAATTCTAAAAATGATTGAGATGTATTTTAATGAATGAATTATTTAATGAATAAAGATACACTATTAGTCTATTAGTCCTTCATAGACCATAGAATATTAGTCTATCGTGCATTTGCAGTTTTCGGAGCGACGGTGGTAATTTATATATGGAGATCTCCAAAAACTCTTATAATCCCTTAAGGACTCCTATAAAACGAAATACAATAGTCAACTTTTGTTAATTAACACTCTGTTTATGCATTATTGTTGCAGATCAGGTGTCTAGGAATAAATAATAAAATGTATTTCAATCATTTTTAAAAATGTCTGTCTTATTGTTTGAACACGCATTACTGCTAAAGTAACTACGTTCATGATAAGCCTTTTTTAAGGAAATCATAAAGGATATTTTTGAGTAACATTTAGTCTTTGTTTCATTAAAGTTATCTCGGTTTATCAAAAGTTATTACAATTTTAATGATGACGCGACTTAAGTACGAGAGGAAATTAGTTGGTAACTGGATTTAATACATTAAGATGACTTTATTATTCAGTGTTTACAATAGATACATTATTAAAGCATTTTTTATCAATTTCAATGTTCTGTAATTCATCTAAAGTTTATTTGCATTCATTATCTCCAGGTAAAGTGTCCATAGCGAATCTTCTAATATGGATGGAAGCATATTCAGATGATGACAAAGATGTGACTGAAATGGCTCTACAGAATATGGTTAGTCCCAAGTCTGATAATAGTTTGTTTTTAATATTACCATTGAAGTGTTTAGGTTTTTAATAATTCGATAGTTGCAACAAGATTATTATGAGAAATGTTAACAGTTCACTACTAAAACTTATAAGGAATAAATTATTGAGAGGTATATTCCAAAATCAACAGATTATAAAGGTTAAATTATAAATTATAAATCAAAAGTCACGTATATAGGACTACATTCATCCTCCAGCCGACGCATGGTATATCCTCCTATACGTATATATCAGGATTTTTTTCTTTTTACCATATTTATTTAAAACGTTAAATTTTATTCACTTGATTATTGTATTCAACTAATTGGTTATATATTTGATCTGTAGACTTTATTTATAAAATATATATACGTTAAGCGTTCACTCTGGACGTACATTAACTATGGTAATCAAAGCAATTCATTAAATTTTTCACCAAAATAATTTAACACAAAAATAATAATAACGATCAAATAAATATATAAAGAATTTATGTATCTGTAATATGGTGGCGCTAGGGTTAATGTTTCAGACGCGTTGGTGTCTCATTTTTCTTCTCCTATGCATGCGCACAACATCGCTCGAACAATTTCTCCACGGCCAAAAAGCATACATCGATGAAGTATAGGAATCATAATTTTTTTTTAAATTTAAAAACCTTACAGTAAATGAAGATTTAGTAATATTTTTTGGTTTATTTACGGCCAAGAATTTAATAACTAAAACTAGATCATAATCTCTCCCAGAAGTTTTTCTATGATGCCTACACAACGAGCCTACACAACATTATATATAGAGGATAGGTATATAGGTAAACAAAGTTTCATGTTTTATAAAAATAAATCACAATAACGTTCATTCAGGCAGGTCGCTACTCTCACCCAATTTACTCTAAAGATGGTGACTGGCCACCAATCGTCAAAGAAATAGTAGCAGAAACAAGTAAGAAGCAGGGCTATCTGAAATCAAACCTTCCAGCTTTTACTGAGGAAGAAATCGATTTTGTGAAAGGTATTAATTTTATAACATTTATTTAAGTTCCCTAAACAGATTCGAGTTGAATACTTTTAACAGTAATTGCTGACTCTTTGAATCGTGGGACGAGAATATGTTTTTTCTAATTTTGAAATTAAAATAACAATAAACAAATGGAAAAGCAGACAAAATTACTAATAATAACCTAAATAAAGATACTTACAAATCCTTGAGAAAATATTGTATCTAATAATAACTTCTATTATCGAAGATTCTAGTACTTATAGTATTTACACCAGATGACTATTTAAACAGTAGCAATATTTTTAGAGGGCACACTCTGCACTCGATTCTTGTTTTTAATCAATTAAAACATTCGTGCTTAATATTTGACCTGATTATCTAAGAAAATACAAAAGTTATACCCAATTCTCTACGCGTCTATGTTAAATACAGTATCAATGACCGTCGAGTGATTTCAGTTTAATTTGAAAGGGAACGTGGGAACATCAGGAATAAAACGAAAGGGTTTATTCAGGAATAAAACGAAAGGGTTTATTGTCCGTTTTATTATCGATACTTATTAACTCCGGGTCACCCATTGTAGCATTCGACACCGCAAGCTATGAATGGGTCGCCTCAGCCGGGGTAGTACCACCCACTCATTGCTTCTCTCCTCTTCGTTTCTTCCTCCCCCCCCCCAACACGCATCTCCCCTAGTACTGCAAGTGTCTATCGATGGTAGTGACCACTTAACATTAGATGACCCACATGTTCATTTGCCTCCTATGATATAAATAAAAAATGTGTAAAAACTCGTGGTTAAAACATGTTCATTCGATTCTGATGATAATTATTTACGATCGAAATATTACAAGAGGTCCCCATTATTTGTTTAATGTTTCAGGAACTTACGATTATTACGCGATTAACCACTACACGAGCAGATTAGTGCGTAAAGTGAAACCTGATGACGAATTCCTGGAATGGTCAATACAAGATATGCCAGAAATTAACGCCACATTGGTGGGGCATCCCGATTGGAAGCAAACTACGGCAAGCTGGGTGCTAGTTAGTGTGTTATATTCTAATTTTGTTGAAAAACGGAACTCTTCTCCACTCTTCACTGTCAGATGTCATCTCAGTATTTATACCTCTTTTATATACATATTACTGGTTTTAGCATGAATAGGTCTGCTTGTCTGGGGTACTACCACCTGACCCGCAGGAAACTAATGTGAAGTAACAGTGCTTGCATTATTTCGGTTCGTTCTGTGAGTTAGAGCGCCAGAGGGCCAACTCCCCTCCTAGCCCCTCTCCTACTCCCGCATTCTCTCCAAACTCAGGCTGGCAACGCACTTGCGACTCCTCTGATATTGCTAGTCTATGGACGGCGGTGATTACTTAACGTCAAGTAACCCATTTATTCATTTGCCTCCTACGCTATAAAAAGAAAATTACTCACATAATCCTTTTTCGGTCTTCTTTTACTCCTATATCCGTCCATCTTCATACTTAATTTACTCCTCAACTTCTATACCACTGGTGCTATTTTCAAGCTTCTTCTTCCTTATTAATCTTATCCATTACATCGTTAGTTACATCGCATATCCACATTGACATTCGCATCTCTGACACATGTAATCCTTTCTCATCCGTCTCTTTCGTAGCCTAGCATTTGGATCCATATAGCAGGATGTGAGTCTTATCACAATAAAAAGCGTCCATATTAGTACAAGAATACTTATGAAATCTTTGGATTTGACTCCGGAATTTTCTATTCTAAATTGTAACATTAGAGCGTAATGCGTTTCAGGTAAACCCATTGGGCCTTCGTCGCCAACTCAATTGGTTGAAGAAGCAATACGGTGACATTGAATTCCTTATCACCGAGAACGGTTGCCCTACCGGAAGTGGTTTGGACGATCAGGAGAGAATCGATTATTACAAAGGTTATTTAAAGCAGGTCTGTTATTGACTTCCCTATTTAATTCTGCTTTTGTTTCATAAGTAGGTGCAGGCTCTTCATAATAGACTCTTGTATGATCTGATAACAGTAACAAAATACTAGAGATCTATTTGTCCTATCTTCGACATTTGCGTTCATTACTAGTATCTATAATTATTGATAATGATATAATGATGATGATCATCTTCAATCCTTAGGTGTTCATCTTAAGTTCATCCAACAAGGGAAGATAGCCCAGTGATCCACTCGCTTTCAACACCATCTCTTTTGCGAGCATGACAAATAGTATAAATAAAAATTATAACACATGCTATTGACCAATAACGGGATAAGTCAACATTGCACTTGCATTATCTATTTCTATGTATAAGACCCAGAGTAATATGGAATATTGCAGATTTTTTTAAGTGATGTCCGTTTTGTTTATATTTAATAAGTTACTATAAGGCTCGACAGACGTCCTGCCTTGATTAAAAAAATAGTAAATGTTAACTGCAAGGCCACCTACTGTATCCAATTTGAATCTAAACCATTCTTAAATCCGCCTGAATACACCCAAAAAATTTCATCAAAATCTATAAAGGCGTTTAGGACGAATTCAGTCACATGCACATGTATAGAGGCTTTGTATGTATTATGAATGATTATAATTTAAACCCAAGCATTAGTGGCAAAATGGCACATTTACTGAAATCATGCTAGTATAAATGATGTGACCGTCGAAATATCGACCCAATGTCCGCAGGTTCAATCCTCGGTATGCGCCAACGAATATATGCGAACGTAGATTTCTTAAATTAAATTGGTAACCCTATCCACTGAGGGTGAATGATAATATCGTGAGAAGTCATGAACCTGAGAAATGTTCTTGTAGTACATCTGTATGTGGGAGAACATAGATCTGTGGATTTCTCAGAGTTTAAAACAGCCGATATATCGGTGAGCTACCGTGGTGATTATGCCCACATCTTCCTTCGGGAAAAGGCCTATGGCCCGGCTGTAGTTCTCTTATATGCTGATCATGATGACATTTTCTAAGTAGAACTGCTCTTCAGTAAATTGTTGGGATTTATTTGTCTTCGAGAATAGCTCTTAAGCCAATTTAGATCAATTTAGATTAGACCATTATCAAATCTATATATGGTATGTAACGCCGTTGCGTTCGCGGCGACATTTTGTGCGGGGTATTCTATCTATTATTCTACTATAATCCGGGTCGAAACGGACCAACTTTTGGTGGCGCCGTTGCATTCGGGGCGCCAATTTATGCGGGGGTTTCTATTTATAGTGGACTGTGTTTGCGAGGGAGCTATATTTTATGCGAAACTGTATTGCGATCTATTGTTAATTGTGTACATTGTGATTAGCTATATGACGAAATGGAGACGATATTGGTAGAGGAATTGGGAAGGACAATATTGGCACATACGTCGTGTCGTTTGCGGCTAGGTGATTGGTTTCAAGGCACTGCACGGGTTGTTCTTGTCACTACACTGATGTACACCATTGTCTATAAAAGGGAGTGTTAGCACGCACTATATGCAACGATGTGATTATCACTACTAAAACACTCGAACAAGCGGAAAATGCAACCGTGCAGGTCGCATTCTGTCCAGCGGTGCGCGCATGACTACTCTATCCAGTGTGCGCTAGCGACTGATCTAGCCAGCGCTGCGCTAGCGGCTGATGTATTGCCAATGGGAGGATAGTGGGGTGGAAAGAGGACAGCTAATAACAATGCCACGGTAAATTTAAATTCTATAAAGCGGCGCAACCAGTAGTGCTTGCGCTAATGTGATCAGTCCCAACTCAATCTTCAAGAGTAGCAACTTATTACGACTGGCTTCACAAATAATTATCTTATTATACTCCGAATTTTGTATTTACAGGTTCTGCTCGCCATGAAAGAGGACGGAGTGAACGTAACAGGGTACACCGCCTGGACTCTGCTGGACAACTTCGAATGGACCGGCGGTTACAAAACCAAGTATGGGCTTTACGAAGTTGACTTTAACTCTGCGGAGCGGACAAGGACTCCACGCGCATCAGCTCACTTCTACAAGGAACTTATTAGAAAGCATTCTCTACAGGAAAATAAATTGGATGAACTGTAATTTATAAATAGCTGACTCGGCGGAGTTCGTCCCGCCTTGATAATAAAAAAGAAACCATGACATTATATACCTAAACCTTCCTTGTAAATCACTTTATCTACTAGTGAAAACCCCATGCAAATCTGTTCAGTAGTTGTTAAATTTATCTCGAACAGACAGACAGACGTGACAGAGGAATTTGTTTTATAATATGTAGTCACACTTGAGAGGAATCGTTTTGTACTTTTTAATTAAGTATAATCATAATTGTAGGTATCTAGTGCATGAAGTAGTTAAAAATCAATTACAAAATTTTATCCGAATAAATATACAAGGAAACGAGTTAATGAGAACTATAAACTTAACAAGAAAATAAAAATTGATTCCCACGAATTGAACTTAGTAATAAATTGTAATAAACATCAAAAGTTATGTTTCCATTTATACGATTGTCAGTTTCGATAACGCGTTGTAACCCTGAAAAAAGGAAACTATATATTTTTGAATTTAAACTATAGTCGTATAGTATCCAATACCTTTAAACGAGCAATTCTTCTATAGTTGTATATTATTATATATACAGGGATCTCGGAGACGGCGTCAGCAATTTCCGTGAAACTTAGTATGTAGGTGGTTTCGGGGACGATAAATCGATCTAGCTAGATTTCATTCAAAGAAACCTTTTTTATCTGAGTTTTTAGGCCATGACAAAATATAGCTAGAATATAAAGGTAAATTTCGCCGCCGCTGTCAAAGCAATAATAACGTCAAAACACCACCGGTTTGGAGAAACAACCGAGTCATCGAGAAGAACTGGCAAGAAAATCGATCTAGTTTTTCTTATCATTATATCATACATCGCAAGATGGTAGAGCCACGTTGACTCAGATGATTCACTAGATTTCAGCATGACTGGGTCGGCTTGCCTGGGATAGTAACACCCATTCACAGAAAACCGACGTGCTGTAACAGTGCTTGCATTGTAGCGTTATTTTGGTCCGTGAAAACGCCGGAGGTCAATCTCTCCTCCCCCCTGCCTTCGTTCCCCGCTCCTTCCCCATCCTCCTCTCCCAAATACAGGCTGACAACGCATCTGCGACTCCCCTGGTGTTTCTAGTGTCTATGGACGGTGGTGATCACTTAACATAAGGTGCCTATTTTTTATGTATTGTCTACCACTATTCCTCTGACATAGTGTCAGAGACTTTGTTTTGGTAGGCAACGGCGTAGCGTCGTGTTAATGTTTACCTTCATCTAGGATTTTAAATATATTGCATGTATTTTTAAAACGCAACAACATTTATATCCGGGGTGTCTCAGCTGCGATTTTGCGTGTGTAAATTGTATATGGGGTATAAGTGCTAAGTATTTGTTTTTTATTTTTTTTGTTTTTCTTTGTTTTTTTTTCTTTTTTTTTTCTTTGTTTTTTTTGTAATTATTCTTCTTGATGCTTATTAACTTAATAAATCTTATTATAGTAATTCTCTTATCTTATGTCTATGTTACATGTTTGTACATTGCAATTACTTTCAAGTAATTGAGTCACAAACTTTCCTTACCTATTCTTTATATATTTACAGATTATATTATTATTATAAATATATGTGTATACAAATATATATTTTTCTTTTTATATTATTTATTGATTATCTTTAAATTATTAACTATTTTGTTACAATATTCTCTAAACATTATATTTATTGAGTTATTGTTAAAAATTGTATGCAAATTTTCTTTGACTAATTCAACTCCTGTTACCAATTCAAATTCTTTTCGTATTCTTACATACATACAACAATATAATAATACATGTAATGCCGTTTGAGCCGATAGACCATCGCACACACAGGCAGGGCTGTCTTTTATTTTATATTTGTGTAAATAACTCGCAAAGGCACCGTGGCCTGTTAATATTTGTACCAACATTGGTGTCAATTCTATTTGTCGAATAGTTTGGTATGCCTGCACTACATCTGGTAGGAATATCTTTGTATTAGCAGCTGTTTCTTCAGTATTATATCTTGTATTCCAATCCAATGAAGTTTTATGTCTTATTGAATTCTTATCGAATGAAATTGGACATTGGTCGAAGTCTGGATTAGAATTGGAACACAAGGCTGCCTCCTTAGCTAGTTTGTCTGCTCTTTCGTTTCCAGCCTCACCTATGTGCGCTTTGATCCATATCAATTCAACCTCGCCTCCCTTACTTCGTAATTCTGCAATATCACGTCTTGCGGCAAATGCCAAGTGATGATTATTATCATAATTACTCAACGTCTCCAGGGCAGACCTGGAGTCACTGAGTATCCTCGCACCTCCTAATTCTTTGGCTATTAATATTGCCTTGTATATTGCAAATATCTCCGCTTGATATACAGTGCAGAAGGGCTCCAATTTAAACTTTTAAAAGTCTACCTCCTTACCATCTTGCCACATCAATAGAGCGGCTCCCACTTTTCCTGCTATTTTAATACCGTCAGTGTAAATATCTATAACATGTTTACTTTGGTGACCTTTTGCCATCAGGTTCTCTTCATATCTAATTTCTATTTCTATTTCTTCTGTTGGATGTGAGGCCTCCGTATATCTTGCTTTTTTCTCTATTGTTATGTTCTGTGGAAGATGGTCAAGAGGCTTACCCCTTTTCATTTCATATATTTTTGCTGCCACTCTCATATCGAGGGGAAGGAGTCCAGACAAAACAAGAGACGCGTTGAGTGAAAAAGTTTTGTATGCTCTACAAATTTTTAGGGCAAAGCCCCTCTGCACTGTATTCAGCTGTTTCCTTGACATTTGTTTTAACGCTGCCATTTGCTATACACTAGCCGCGTAAAGTATTATTGGTTCTATTACCGCCAAATAGATTATTCTAACTATCTCAGAACTTAATCCCCATGTGATTTTTACCGATTTTGCCATCAGCTTGTAAATGTTTGTAGCTTTACGACAAACATTTGCTATATAGTTGTTAAATGTCAATTTGTAGTCAATTATCAAGCCTAGTAGTTTAATCTCTTTTACTATATTAATTCCTATTCAAACGAATATTCATAAACATATATACAAATTTTGGGGCGTGTTCAATGTGTTATTGTAATAAAATCAAACACAGACTTTGCAACCGAAACTTTTAATGTCCACTTTTGTCGAAGAAAAATTTGTATCTAAAATGACAACAAAATTGTCGCTGTTTTGAAAAAGGGCCAGAGACAATTTTTATGGTCAGCACGCTACACAAACAAACAAATATTTATTTTTGTGGTGGTGTACAGAAACATGCGATTTTTAAAAATGTCACCATCGTTCACACATCGACCCACCCTATAAGTCATTAGAGATTAAAACCCATTTGTTACGGTACTTGCATTGCTGGTACTTAATTCCAAAGACAGTTAAAACGGAACTAATTCATCCTCAACAGTATCATAGATGTAAAATTACACAGAATAAAACAAAGATGTGGTAAGATTTTCGTAATTTATTTAACTGTAATAATAGACTGTAAATACCAAAGCAATAAAAATGTAATGAATCGTACAAGTATCTAAACTGCTTTAAAACTTATGACCTCTCGCATTAATAAGGTTATTCTCATTTATGTGAAGCCGAACCTAACATTTAAGCATACATTCTCCCGTTTCTCGAAAACTTATACCATAAATACAAAAGGTATTTCATGTCCACATATTATGAAATAACTGAGCTGTCACGGGACGCCTGGCAGATGTGAAACATCGTAATTATTCGAATCGAACGAATCTCAAATTTTCAAATTACCCTATAGATATACAAGCTCAGTGCAGCAAGAGAGATTACGCACAGTCGTCGCCACGCCAACAATCAGGCCTATAGATGTTTCATATCAACATAGTCCTCTGCAACATCTTTTTTTTTATTTTATTGAAGCACGACAAAGTGACTGCACCATGCCTCATAGTAAGCATAGTACAATCCAAAAACAGTGGCGACCACCGAGAGACAGATTATCCATCGTCAGTCGCCGCTGTCATGCCGGCCATAAACCGCCACACCTGCGTAGCACACCTGCATTCTTTTACCTGGAATTGAGTGAGATCCTTCCTTTGTATTTATTTATTGCTCTGGTTATTTCTTGGTATATTTATTTGTTTATCTGTTCTCACTTGTTTATATATTTATTTACGTAGTTCTTTATTCCTGCAGTCGTCATTTCTTTATATCTTGATTTCTTTTTCAATTATTTGTTTAATTAGATATCTATTTATTTATTTGTTGTATATTTACATAATTTATCTACCTTGCCTGTCTCACTCACGTATTTCCCGTATTCCTTTCTTCTTCTGATTTATTTTAAGCAGCTCTCTTGATCTGCACCCGGGATAGACCGGTAGTTAACCGTTTGGGATGCTTCCCTGCCCTTAAGATAGGGAGGTTGGTTCGCGTCCCCCCCATCCCCCTCGATCCACCGCGATGGATCCGAAAATGTTTTTGGATGGGTGCCGCGTCGGTCTACTCGCGCGCGGAGTAGATGAGGACGTCGTGAACTCCACGTTCATGGACATCTGTTCCCGGTCCTCTGAGGACTTTCAATACGTGCCCCGCGTGGAAACCGTGAATTAGTTCGAGACCCTCTCGCCGCACTCTCCGCTTGACGATAGGGATAGGGGTGTTGTAACAACACCCACATCGAACTCTAGCTTAGAGGTCAGCTCCGATATGGAGCTCGACGTAGCGGCGTCTACCGAGCCGCCCACGACCCTTAACGCGTCCGCGATTCCTGCGCCTTCAGCGCAACAGACCGATAAAGACTGTTTCGAAACCGTCTCCTATAGTAGGCGACGTCCGGCCAGTCCGTCAGATCCGGGTTTCGCAGGTAAAGTTGCGAACATAGGTGGCGCCTAGGTGCCAGCCCCGGCTATACCGTCGGTTTCAAATACACGCGTGGACGGACCTAGCTCCGTCCCTCTCGCTCTTTCCCAGACCACGGGTTCCGCAGGTAGGAAACCGCGTCTCCCGCTCCCTGTCACGATTCAAGACAAGTCCCAGTGAACTTCGATCTCGAATCACCTCAAAACCCTTAAGGTTCATTATACGTCCGCCTTCAATACTCCGACGGGCATTCAAGTGAAATGCCCCACATCCACCGACCATCGCGCACTGACTCGATTCCTCCGGGAATCGAAGTTAGCGTACTTTACTTTCGCACTCGAGGATGAACGCCTCCTCCGCGTAGTGCTTCGCCGCGTCCCGGCCGAGATCTCGGTCGAGGACGTCACCCACTCCCTTAAGGAGAAAAATTTCCCTATGCGTGAGGTACATCGGATGTACCACCCACGCACCCGCAGCACGTACAACATGGTCTCCTTGACCGCACTCAGGAAGGCAAGGCCATCTTCAATCTCACATCTGTGTGCGACCTCAACGGCATCATCGTTGAACCCCTCCGCAAGACCCATACCCCGTCGCAGTGCCATAACTGTCAGAGTTATGGTCACTCGGTGAGGAACTATCACCTCCGCCCCAGGTGTGTCAAGTGCCTGGGTGATCACCCTACGAAGGAGTGCGCTCGCACTCCCGGCACTCCGGAACCTCCGAGTTGCGTGTTGTGCGGTAACGGGGGTCACCCCGCGAACTATCGCGGCTGTCCCTGCGCACCGCGCATACAGCGTCCCCGTCAGACGAGGCAGGCGCCCAGGGCGTCTGCAACCACCGCCCGCCATCCGCCTCCACCTCTCATGTCTGTGGAGGCCTTCCCAGGTCTGCCGGGCACCTCCCGCGCCCCTGTAGCGCCCGCGCCCACGACCTTACCGCGCTCGCCACCCTCTGTGCCGCGCGCGGCTCAAAGCGGGCAGGCCCTTATGGCCCCCTGGGCCCCCCGACTTCACCCTCAGACGGCGCCGTCACAGGCGGCTTATGTCTTTACAGAGTCCTACGTCAGTTACAGAAATCTCACTGTTGATCACATAAACGAATTAGGACGTCATGCCTTCATCACCTGTGAATTGGTGTTAAAGAAAGATAAGCCTAAAAGAAAACTAGTAGTATATCGCCCCTTTAAAGATATTGTGATCGATTTGTTTAATCAGGACTTGCAGTCGACTCCTTGGCATGTATTAGGAAATATTCAAGACGTTAACACTATGGTGTTCATGTTCAATGCCTACATAATACAACTTTTCGATGTTCATGCCCCCCTTAAACACAATTATTTCCGTAGTCTACCTACACCGTGGATTACATCCACTATAAAACTGATGTGCAGGTTACGTGACAAAGCTCGTGATAAATATCGACACACAAAACTCGATATCCACAAAGATTATTATCTTCAACTGAAATGGCAGGTTGTGCAATCCTTACATAATGAAAAGAAGGCCTACTTCAATAAGTATATCAATGAAAGCATTAAGAACTCCCGAGCCTTATGGAAAAACTTAAAATCACACGTATATCCATCTAGCCAGGTATGTGTGCTTCCAGACCATCTATGTGACCCCGACGGTATAAATAATGCTTTCTTAGATGTTCCTGGAAATCAGAATGTAACTATTTCACAGTTGACCTTTTACGAGTTTAACAGTTATGGTGCATCATGTTTCTCACTAAGGACAGTCGAAGAGCATACTGTTCTTAGTATAATGAAAAGCATTAAGACAAATGCTCAGGGAATTGATAATATCTCGAAGGACATGATTATGTTCACACTTCCGCAAACCTTAAAAACCATAACCAGTATCATAAACTTATCAATCAATACGCACACGTTTCCTGACTTATGGCGCTGTGCAATCATTAGACCGATACCAAAAATTAGCAATCCTCAAAATTTCAAAGAATTGCGACCTATAAGTATCCTTCCGTGCTTGTCCAAAATACTGGAACGGGTGGTATATCTACAGATAATTGAATATCTGGAAATCAACAATATTCTATCGGATCTCCAGTCAGGTTTTAGACAAGGCCGTGGTACTGCCACTGCCTTATTAGATGTGGTAGGCAATATCTTAGAGGCACGGGATCGAGGTGAAGGGACTATCCTTATATTGTTTGATTACTCACGAGCGTTTGACACTATAAATGTAAATTTATTACTATCTAAGTTACACTATTATGGATTTCAACATGACACAATTAAATGGTTCCATAGCTACCTAACCAATCGCTCGCAATACGTTGAAATACAACTAGATGATGGCTCTTCGATTACTTCCTCTCCCCAACCAGTAACTCGGGGCATTCCTCAGGGATCCATACTTGGCCCCTTATTATATATTATATACAGTTCAGACATTACTCGTTGCCTACTTAATTGTAAGTACCACATGTACGCGGATGATATCCAATTATATATGTCGTTCAAACAAGATGAACTGAGGTCTTCAATCGACAAAATTAACGAAGAGCTTACCAGGGTAATTTCATGGTCAGAGGGCAACACTCTGGTTCTTAATCCTTCTAAAACAAAATTCATTGTCTTGGGAAGCAAGGCACAAGTTAATTTAATATTGTCTGCTAATCCCGAGATAAAAATTTTAGGTAAAAACATTGAAAGAGTGGAAATAAGCCGCAATCTGGGAGTACTCTTTGACTCAGAACTGCGCTTCGAAGCGCATATCAATAGTGCAGTTAAAAATTGTTTTTATAGACTAAAAGTTTTGTATCGTTTTAGAAAGTATCTTAGTATTACAGCAAGGAAGAGTCTTGTTGAAAGTTTGGTTCTTTCTAGATTAAATTACTGTGACGTTGTATATGGCCCATGTTTATTGTCACGGACTACTCGATTGATTCAGCGGGTACAGAATGCTTGTGCTCGATTTTGTTTCCACATTCCACCTCGTCATCATGTTACGCCATTTTTAAATGAAGCGAACGTTCTAAAAATGGCAGCCCGTAGGGAGCTGCGTATGGCCACTTTACTTTTTGAATTGATCAAAAAAGAAAAACCTAGGTACCTATATGAAAAGCTGACATGGAGGCAAGCACACCGTACATATTCTACTTACACGCGTTCTGCGTCATATCCCCTGACGATACCTAGACACAGAACCACAGCGTTCAGGGGTTCTTTTAAATATGCCGCTACTCGTTGCTGGAATAACATCCCACCACCATGTAGATGTAGGAAAAATAAAAGAGGTTTTAAACATATATTACAACAATTTTTGTTACAAGTTCAAAGTAAATAATACTAATAGCGTTAAGTTTGTGAGTGGTTCCTATTTTTTAGTAGACAAACTTTGAAGTTATCTCTACTTATCTATGTTTCGTATTTTATGATTTTTTTTTTCCTACAGGAACATTGTTTTGTAAAATTTTGTAAACATTTGTATTTTTTCAATATCTATATTTTATTCTATTCTTATTATTATTTACTGTTTAGATATTATTATAAGTACCGTTTGGGTGTAATATTTTTGTCAAAACACTGACTAGACGTCCGTACATTACTTTGGCCCCTCATTGAAAATCAACGCTGCAGTACCACCCAGTTGTACTGCAGCATGTAGCTAAATGGGGGTGTCATTGTTGGATTTAATAAACAATGTGTATGTTAACGTTGTCTAACTTGTTGTATGCGATGTTTACCAACAATAAAGAATTTTTTTTTCTTCTTTCTTCTTTCTTCTTCTCTGCCTCATTCGCCAGCAAGCTCGACTGGCTCAAACAGCTGCTCTGCTAGCACGATTTGCAGGAGGTCCTCGCTTTCCCTGCCGTAGTGGAGGCTGAAGAGGAGCTAGGTCTGCTCAACGCATTAGCGCGCTATCCGGCTATAGGAGCCACCATACAGCGTATCGCCCGTGCTTCACATTCTAAATAAACGGGGATCATCCTCTCGTGGAGGAAAGAACTCTGCTAGTTCATGATAAAAGCTTTATAAGAAAACCATAAAACATACAAGTAATATTTAGTCTTTCTTTCATTAAAATTGATTCGGTCTATCAAAAGTTTCTTTTTAATGGCGACGCGACTTAAGTACGTGAGAAAAGTAGACAACTAAATGAACTTAATACGTTTAGATGATTTTATTAGTCGCTGTTTTGTATACAACTACTTTAAAAATATAACGCAATCGATAGCGCTTAATCACAGTCCAGACGTGACTTTCTCGTACTAGGTCATGTACGTCCAGAACGTGTTTTCCATGTGTCTAGAAATTACTTCAGTCTTTATTGTTTTTGAACCGTTAAAATATAGTTACAATGTAGAAGATTTTCTAAGCAAGTGCTTGACAAAGCACTTCTCTCCTTATCTGCGTCTCTTCTACAGTGTTAAGTGTAATCACGGAATATTTTTTTTTTGTTTTTCGGACTACGCTATTAACCCAGCAAGGTCTTAACAGCTTCACCGGACTACTAAGGCGAGCGCTTGCGGCACTCGGCCGATTTTATTTGGGTAACTAGCTCAAGGGTGTACGGCACACCTCGGCCTGCCCTACACGTGCAATTCGCGACCTATCTGAGCTGACCTAAGCTGACTATTCATACATATATGAGTTGTTGGAGCATATATGTGTACCAAGCATACATACCTCAACAACTCCTGTATATAGTTCGTATCGGATAATTTTCCAAACTATTTCAGTTCGATAAGGGAAAGAAACAAAACCCTTCCACTTTCATGTGTAAGCGTGTATGCGTACACGTGCGTGGGGGTGATATGTGTACTGTTGTTGCAGTGATGTAATATTTTGTGTCGCTGTATCGTGTGAGCAGCGTACTTAAGGGCTCCACGCCGAGGGAACAGACCTAGGCTTGAGCCGCTGCCGAGGGGGGCCTTATCTGGTGTGCGGAAGTAAAATTTACCCCCAGACCACGGTAGAGTGATCTGTGGTTACGCGGGCGTGAGCGTGAACACGCTCTGTTTGAAGAGACAGGTACTGATCGTTCGCTGATGTGATTGAATCAGGAGGGTCCACCCTTGAGTTAGTCACCCAAGCATCCCAAATCGGCTGAGAGTCTTCAGCGCTTGCCTCGGTAGTTCGGTGAAGCTGTATAGACCTTTCCAGGTCAACAGCGTTGTCATTTCGAAAAAAAAAAATATATGACCGCAAATGTTTTTGAGTATTTCGTTAATAGTGCAATGTTCGTGTTTTGCGTCGCCACGCCAAGAATCAGGTTTACCCTCCGTGTATAGATGTTTCACATCAAAAAGTTTGTTGGAATAAATTTTAGTTTTGTAACAATGTTAATTGTTAGTTTTATGATATTCGCGATACACTCGAACATAAACACCATATCGTACCACTCATTTCTCTAATTGAATAGATAATTAACAATGAACAAAACAATTAAATGGTAAAGTTATGCGGCCTTGAAAGATAGAAACATTGGAGCTGCTGGTATTTATATAAGTAATTATTTCCATTTGTTAGTTATAAATTAATTATCTTATAGCGTCACCTTCAACAGTTCTACATATACGTTCTACATAATTGACATATCTTTAACATAACATTTAACACCGTATACAGCCTTTAATATGCATGACTAAATTGTATCATATTATCACGCTCAAATAACAACATCCACATATTATTTGATGCTTCAGATCATACAAACAATCCTTGCTTAAGCATATAATAGGACTGTGTGTACTTCGGCGAGGAGGCGTAGTAGGAAGCCTCCAGCTCCCAGGGAGATAGAAGTTAAAAAGCGGGAGATGCGAGAAGAGGCTATAGGGAGGTGGATGCAGGACCTGGCGTCCACCCGGTCCTGCGGGAGTGGATTGGGAGGAGATGGGGCTCCCTGTCGTTCAGGCTGGTGCAGGTGCTGACCGGATACGATTGTTTCGGGTGGTACCTGCACCGGGTCGCTCGCAGGGAGCTGACCGCCGCCTGCCATGAGTGCGGCGCTGAGGAAGATACCGCACAGCACACTCTCTCTGAGTGTGCTGCGTGGGAGGTGGAGCGCCGCACTCTGGTGGCGGTGGTAGGAGAGGATTTATCGCTGCCGAGCGTGGTCTCGTCCATGCTGGGCAGTGAACAGGCGTGGCGAGTAGTGGCCTCCTTTTGCGAGGAAGTCATCTCGCAAAAGGAGGCAGCGGAGAGGGCCCGCGAGGCGGACCCCCTCAGTGACCGTCTTCACCATAGGAGGACCGGCTGGAGGAGGCGGCACTTTGCCCAACTCCTCCTACCACCGTAGCCGGACCTGAGGGGATGCAGTCGGGGGGCTCATTGCACAGATCCGGCGGACGAGGGGGGGCAACTGGCGTGTACCCAGCTGCCTCTCTATAGGTAGGAGCCCGGCGGCAACCTTCCGCCGGGTGGACCGTTGGGGCGGCTATTCAAAGGGAATAGCATAGTACGATCCCTTGCCGCCACAACATCACGGTCTGTCGGTACACCGTGGGGTTTTAGTCCGTGCGAGTCGGACATAACCCACTCTCTCCCCCGGGAGGGTGGGTATCCATAAGGGATTTCCACACGTTAAAAAAAAAAAAAAAGGACTGTGTGTACTTGTCGACGATATATTGTCTTTTGTCTTTATAGCACGTATTTAGAATTAATTTGCTATGTATTAATATCACACAGGCCTGTGATAACATAATGATTACATTGTAATTTTATGTTATAATTAACTGTATGTTTAATCTTTATGTTGGTTTGCTAAATATATATATATATATATATAAGTCGGAGGAAGCTAGAAGTCGAGTCGATTATTGTTTACATACATGATATTGTCTACATTCTAAATTCTTAATTTAATTTTATTTGATTTGTGACTTTTTACTATAATTTAAAAACCCTAATATTAAATAAATGTTAAGAATACTATATTTCACGAAACAACCAATCAGAATAGAGCACGTACCTCGTGCGGGGTCGAAGAGATCTTTACTGTAAGAGGCGGACAGTTTTATTACTTTCAAAATACCTAATTTTTATTGTATTTCATATGTTACATGTTTCTATAGTTTAAAACCTTAATAATGTGTTAAAAATAAATAATATTGCAATTTACGTAGCGACCAATCGGAGCAGAGCCAAAGCCTCGAGCGGGGTCGAGGCGCCATCTTTACTTTACAAGGACGGACAGTGTTGGTGACACATTCGTTTGATAGATAGCAACGGGTCGAGGTGGATCGTTGTTGAGATTGAGAGATTATATTCGGTGGTTAAAGTAAGATCGGTGCCCCGAACTCGCTGCTCGGCCGTAGTTGTTAATCTTTCCAACGGTATTATTGTCATCCAATGAAATATTGTGAAATATAAATAAAAACAATGTGAAACCATGATAATTGTGTTTTGTGCTCGCATTTTACCCGAATGACGCCCACTAATCGCGTAACCACTAATGACGATGTCAACGAGAATAACGTTCTCCCCGACATATATATATATATATATATACTAATATTATAAAGTTGAAGAGTTTGTTTGCTCGACACTCTCTGAATTCCGGAAATGTGGTCCGATTTAAAACATTCTTTCAGTATTAGATAACTCATTTATAGGCTATAGGCACATAATCATGCGAAGACCAACAAGAGCGGAGCACCAATGAAGAATGTTTCAAATTGTCTTATTTCTTTTCAGAGCTTCCGCTGCGTATTAACATTAGGCCAAAGTAACTATTCCCCGCGGATGAAGTCGCGGGCAGAAGCTAGTACAAAATAAAATATACAACTTGGTTATTTGATAGAATGTTCGGACAATACGTCGTCGAAGCGTTGGATGAAAGAAAACAACAAAAACCATAGTACGGTGATAGTTCTCTGTAGGTTCGCCTGACATGTTACTCTCAAATTGAAAGTTTGTGAAAATAGGAAGGGGTTTATGAATACTGTAATTCAGGGGTGTAATGAATTACAGTCTAGGGTCCTCCAAAAGGTTCATAGCCGATAACCCTTCAGTGGGTTCTATTCCACAACATGATTATAGTGATAATACATTGCTTTCTGACTTAATCACGTCAAAACTCTTGAACGTATTAGCATAAGTCTATGCCTATTTAATGCGGAATTATTCTTATATGTATTATATTTTTTGTTTTCAATTAGGTAACCCTTTGTCGTTTTTCTAACGAAGCAAACTAATTCTGTACTGGCTATTTCAAATCAAAATAATTTTTGTTTGGCAAAGAATTCTAATTTCAAAGTAATTTTATTTTAAAAACATGGAATTGTTTTTCCAGAAGTAGTCATATGTTTATTGATTAGTGTTACATTTTCATTACATTTCAATCTTTTTTGTCATCATGGTTACGTTATGTTAAAAACATGGTTACGTTAAAAATTCGAGTAATTATGGAATACAACAAAGCAACGCGGCACAAGCGGCACGCAACATCAACGATGTTTACGGAGCTAACACTACAATCCAACGTACCACCTGTTATTGGTTTGCTCGCTTCCGTTCTGGGAATTTCGACCTAAAAAATGAACCTTGCCGTCGTCCGAGGACTTTGGTCGACAATGACGAATTAAAGGCGATTGTGGAAGCTGATGATCCACAATCTACGACTGAATTAGCAGCAGCTTTCGACGTTAGCGTCAAAACAATATTGGTCCATTTACGTCCAATTGGCAAAGTAAAAAAGCTCAACAAATGGGTGCCCCACGAACTCAATAATCGCCAGCGCGAAGTACGCGTCGAGACGTGCTTCTACTGCTCAACAGACACACAAAAGAGGAAATTTTGAACCGCATTGTTAACTGCGTTGAATAATGGATTCTGTTTGATAACCGCAAGCGCTCTGCAAGTTGGTTGGATCCTAGTTCAGCACCTAAACAATGCCTAAACGAAAACTTGCCCCTAGAAAAGTGATGGACACTCTTTGGTGGTCTAGTGCCGGTATGATTCATCACAGCTTCTTACCAAACGGGGTGAGCATTACTGCAAATATGTGCTATGAAGAAGTGAACACAACGATGGAGAAGTTGGCACATCTCCAACCAGCATTGGTCAATCGCTCGTCTCCGCTGCTCCTGCACGTCAGCGCGCGACCTCATACTGCACAGCAGACGGTCCCCAAGTCGAATGAACTGCGGTTAGAAGTTCTCCGTCATCCGCCCTACTCACCAGACCTTGCGTCTACAGACTACTACTTTTTCCAGAATTTGGATAACTCCTTGGCGGAAAAAAATTCAATACCCGAGAAGCAGTGCAAAATGCATTTGAAAAATTTGTTGCCTCCCGTCCAGCTGATTTCTTTAAGAAGGGCATCAATAAACTGCCACTGCGTTGGCAAAGATACATGGGTCAGTGTTAGCATGATGATGTACTCGTATAACCTTTCTCGATAAATGAGCTATATAACATTGAAAAAACTTTTCAAATCGAACCAGTAGTTCCTGAGATTACCCCTTACGTCACAAACTCATAAACTTTACCTCCTTATAATATTAGTATAGATGTATCCCATTTTGACCCTAAATTAGACCCGTATGCATATAGATGCATATAGATATAGATCTGATGTCAATTTAAGGTATGTTTACTGTGTTTACTCGACCATAAATTCAGATGACGCATGAATGTCATTTTAAATACGAAAATGAAAAGGTATATATGAAACATGTTTAGAAAATGTTAATGTGTCTTCTCTAAAACTTGTTAATATATAAACAAGCAATTGCTCGCGTCTTAGCTCGCGTTAAAGTATATTTAACCTATACCTTGAAAACAATTCAAGGTGATAGAGCTACGATGACGCTATAACTGGTTTCAGCATGCATGGGTCGGCTCGTCCGGAGTAGTACTACTCCCTCACAGAAAACCGACGCGAAATAACAGTGCTAGCATTGTTGCGTTTCGTTAGGTTAGTGAATGCGCCGGAAGACCACCTCCCTCCCTCTCCCTTCACTCTCTTCGCCTTCCCCCTCTCTCCTTCACCACCAACACAGGTAACGCACTTACGACTTCTCTGGTATTGCTGGTGTCTATGGACGGTGGTGATCACTTAACATCAGGTGATGCATGCGTGAAAGATGATACCCAATTTCCTTTACAATATCTCTGGCAATATGTATACAGTAATATATAATAACGATCAGATGGGTTCTAGACCATGAAGCGTGAGGTCAAAAATGGACCTGGATCGACCACACTTTGCGAAGGGACGACAACCGTATCCCTAATCAGGCATTGGACTGTAATCGTCAAGGCAGGTGGACACGCGGTCGACACTAGACAAACCTGGCGAAGATCTGCGCTTGCAGGGTCTGCGAAAATTGGGCTTACTAGTGAGATGAAGCGTCAAGCCATCGATAGATCGAGATGGAAAAGCATTGTGTCTGCCCTCTGCCCTGACATTTTGGGGACATAGGATCCCAAAAGAGCGAGAGAGAGAGAGTGGATGAGTATTTGAGGGGTGAAAGCGTAACAAACAAAAACAATAGGGTGTATCGTAAAAATACATGATAGAAGTAAAACTTTTGCATCACAGGTAAACATTTCATTTTATTTTATGCCAAACGGCAGCAAACAGACAGACGACCCATGTAATAGTAATGGGTTAACGTCGCCTATGGACAACTACATATGGACGAAAGCAAAATTCATAAATCACTTTTAAATAGCATACATTGTGTTCAGTGGTCGTCACGCATGAGCCCAGTACACGCAACCTCGGACAACGAGAAAGAAAGAGAGCGAGAGGAACCTATGTCTCACTGTTTTCCAATACCCGAATACAAGCGAGACACTGCTCCCATTTCACCTGACACAGTGCTTAGCCAGACCACTGAATCGTCTGGACCGATTTTGATGTGAATTACACTAACAGATAACTTAGATTACAGCAGGTGACATAGGCTACTCTAAATTAGACTAAGTGTTGACCGCGGCTTCGTCTGCAATGCTCTCTCCAAAACGAATGGACCGATTTTCACAAAACTTTCACCAACAGATAACGGATACTGTAACAAGTAATTTAGTATATTTTAAATTAAACTAGCTGTTAACTATGGCTTTGCCCGCAGTATTATCTCTAAAACGGTTAAACTGTTCTTCAAGAAACTTTCATGGCAGGTAGCTGACTTTATAGAAAGTAAATCAAGTAATTTTAGTTTATACTAGCTGTGAACCGTGGCTTCGCCTACAGTACTATTTCCAAAATGGTTTTACTGATCTTTACGAAACTTTGATAGGCAGATAGCTGACCTTATAAAAATAATTTAAGTTATTTTAATTTAGACTAGCTCTTCACCGTGGCTTCGAACAACAGACAGACAGACGGACAAAAAGTTTAAAAATTGCATTTTTGTTATCAGTAGCTTATATACGTTCATACCCAATCAGTGAATTTTATTTTATTTCGCTGTTACATACAGACACTTCATTTTTATTATATGTATAAATATAGACTAGCTGTGCCCGCGAGTTGGTCACGTGGAACTTTTTTTTTCCGATCTAACTACGCTATGTGCTAGTAAGGCCTTAACAGCTTCACCGGACTACGCCGCGTGAAACCTTATATTCATAACAGTGGCTAATAAAGTCATCTTAATATATTAAGTCTAATTACTTATCTACTTTTCTCTCCGCCTATGTACTTAAGTCGCGTCGTCATTAAAATTACAATAATTTTAGATAAATCGAACCGATTCTAATGAATCAAAGATTAAATGGTACTCGAAGATATTTTTTGTTTTATATCATATATACATATATATATTTTATTGAAGTACGACAAAGTGACTGCACTGTGCCTGATGTTAATCATAGTACAATCCAAAACATCGGCAACCACCGATAGAGAGATTATCCATCGCCGGTCGCCGCTGTCATGCCGGCCATAATGACGAAAGTCATCCGGTACTGGATATGCACAGGCTGATCCCGAAACGCGACACGCAGAAGCGAGTCACTATGACGGGCTTTTTCGCCATATACATGGTGGTTGCGACCCAGTCGGGCTGTATAACCCTACCACCCCGCTATCGCCATTGCCTCGTTTGTTGATCAGCAGGGTGCACCACGTGCAGGTGAGGTTGGCTTGGGTGTCTCAAGTCTTAAGATGTTACTCGACACCCCTTACACCCCAAATATAGGAGGCAAACGAACACGCGGGTCACCTGTTGTTAAGCAATCACCGCCATCCATAGACACTAGCAACCCCAGAGGAGTCACGATTGCGTTTCCAGCCTGTGTTTGAGGGAATGGAGAGAAAGAGAGCGGAAAAAGCAGAGGAGAAGAGAGGAGAGGGGAGATGGGTCTCCGGCGTTCTCACTGACCGAACAAAAAGCAACAATGCGAGCACTGTTACTTCACGTCGGTTTTCTGTGAGAGGGTGGTACTACCCCGGAGGAGCCGACCCATTCATACTGAACCCAATAATAGCTTCAGCGTGGCTCTACCACCTACTAAAATATATGTTTTCTGATTTTCTTGAGGTTTTAAAATGAACGCAGTATTTTAACAATTATGTGTATTTAAGCAAATAGACAGAAGTTTTTAAAAATAACTGAAATGTATTCTATTACTTATTCCTAACCTAAGAGTGTTTTTTGCAAAAATCTCAAAGCATAGACACGTTTCGTTTACATATTTATAATATATACATAGATATTAGTTTAACTTGCATTAAAACTTTTTTAGTGATGTCAAATTCGGGGAATTAAACGCATGCAAAACCGCACCACTCATTTAACTAGAAATATACTCTATAGGAATTGAGTACTTGCGAACGTTACAGAAGCTCGTAAATTAATATCAATTCGCTGTGACCGCAGTCATAAACATGGCCGCGCGCTTGACGGTTGCTTTCAGGTAAATTCTGTTGTGAATTATTTTACAATCGATTTATTTAATCGTATGTAATGACAGTATTGACGGCATCTTATTTTGAGATAATTATTTTGTACTATTCTTTTACACTAGATCTTTCGTTTATTTTGTGTTCCTCGTAATGTTTTCCGGTAATTAAATATTCTTTTTAAAGGAAAACGTGTAAAAATGTGTTTATATTTCTAAAATAGTGTATATATTCTGTCAAATATACATTACTATTGTGGAGTGTACTGATAAACTATTGTGTAGTGTAACGAGAACAATCAGTATGTATGAAAAAGTTTGTGTCAAAATATCGCCACAGTAGCAACAGGGTTAATCCTATATATAAAATTCTCGTGTCACAATGTTTTTTTTTTTCGAAATGTCTATGCTATTGACCCAGCAAGGTCTTAACAGCTTGACTGGACAACTAAGGCAAGCGCTTATGTATATGTTTGAGTGTGTCCCTGTATAGTTCGGATTTACAATTGCAAACAGTAGATGTCGCTGAAATCGGGTTTCAGGTTTAAGATTTTTCGCGTCTAAAAATATAATTGAAACAGGTTTTAACCGATTTGGTGCAGACGAAGTTGCACGGGTCAGCTAGTTATTGTTCTATTATTTACAAAGATCCTTTGGCAGCAGTCCGGTGAAGTTGTTAAGACCTTGCTGGGTTAATAGCGTAGACATTTCGAAAAAGATTTTTTGGCGGGATTTTTAGTCTGTGATGTAGCGAATTTTATATTCTATATAAAATCTTGTGTTATTTGACTTTATATAATATTTTACATAATACAGGAAGTCCGGTGAAGCTGTGAAGGCCAACAAGGCCAATAGCGTAGTCAGTTCGAGAAAAAAAAAACATAATACAGTTCGATTATTGTACGCAAGTGAAATGGATGGGAAATAATACCACGGCGCATGAATTTTGAAATGCCACAAAAACTGCATGGCAAGTTGTAACAAGAAGGTCTTTATCATCTTCACTACTATAAAAAGAACACCTTTAATATTATTACCTACTTGACACTGGCAGTAATAATCTAGGAGTTAGTTGGCAATTTAAAAAAACAGCATTAAACGTATAATCTAATCACAAATTTTTAAGTTTTTGGCAGGATTTTAGTCGGAATGTAGTGGATTTTATATTTTATTCATAATCTTGTGTTATTTGCCTCTATGTTTTGTAAATTTTATGGTGTTTTACGTAATACTATTAGTTTATTGTGTATAAATGAAGTGAATGAAAAATAATACCACGGAACATGAAATTGTGAGATGCTTCAAAAACTCCCTGGAAGGTCTAACAAGGGAGCCACCATCTTGTTAGATATCACTATCTACATATTCCTACAGCAGTTGTTACAAAATTATTTCTAAACTAGCCTCTGTCCGCGACTTCGTTCCCGTGGACATAGTTAATTTGGGCTAACTAATATGCAGCGAAAGCTCTCAAGAGGAAAAAACACCCCGATTTTTAAACATTCCTCATTGTTGCTCCGCTCCTATTGGTCTTAGCGTGACGATAAATAGCTTATAACCATCCTCGATAAATGAGCTATATAACAATGAAAGAATTATTCAAATCGGATCAGTAGTTCCTGAGATTACCCCATACAACGTCACAAACTCACAAATTTTACCTCTTTATAATATTAGTATAGATTACCATATACTGTGTCTTTGTTAGCGCCCTTTTAGAGGTTTTCTGAATTATTATTTAATGCTAACAGTTGGAACTTTCCAATATACCCTTCGGTGCGAGATTTTCGTTATCTGTAGAATACATAATTACAATTTTTATATACAAATTTCTTCTGTACGTGTGTATATCACTGAACTCCTCCTATACGGCTGGACTGATTTTGATGAAATTTTCTGTGCGTGTTCCAGTGGATCCGAGAATGGCTTAGATTCTCAATGGGACCCGGTAGGTGGTACTACGGTTAACTTTTATGATTTTTTTGTTATCAACGTCTGACGGGACCTCTCGTGTAAATATATAAATGGGGCGTTTAATGCCAAATCAGACGGCCTGATTTTTTTTTTATATCTTACATTTTTTGATATGTTTTAACATCTTTCAAAGTAACTCTTCTGTATATTTTTATTTATTACCCATTCATAAGATACTATTTTTTTCTTTTTTTTGGACATTACTTTCTTAAAAACGATCCAAATTTAACCGCTTTTTTAATTTTTACATAGCCTTTATAAAAAAGATCATAGATCATAGATAGAATTTGAAGCGTTAAATCAAGTTAAAAAAAATGAAGGCACTCATAAAATTAACGCTATAATTTTTATCGATTTAGAATTATAACTATTACAAATAATTATGAATTATAACAAAGGGTTGTACTACCCCGGACGAGCCGACCCATTCATGCTGAAACCAGTAACAGCTTCAGTGTTCATTCATTCTTTATTCAATGTCAGAACAACGATAAAACGGCGTCCATGTAGAATGACGTATATGACGTCATGCACAGTGACGTCATGGATATGATTTGATGAAACACAACACAGAATGTAATTACGACGAAATATCCGCAGATGTGTCTGTCCTGACTTTCTGAGCGAGTATGCCCAGTATTTAGTCGTCGGTTGCCTTTTAAGGGATCAAGATACACAAACAACCGATACTTCCAACCAGTGCATGTATGCATATATGATATACGGTATAGAAGAT
>JACEII010000225.1:4897-47076 GCA_014332785.1 Antheraea mylitta | reverse complement strand
ATACATAAGTCACTCTTCCAACCAGTGCATGTATGCATATATGATATCGTATATCATATATACATGCAGATGTATATAGTATCATATACATAAGTCACTATTGACCTGCGATATCGCACTATTGACTATATCGGGCGTGTTACTAATGACCTCTAACGCTATTTTTTGAAATTATCGGCTATTCATTATTCATCCCGATGTAAGATGCCATTGGTTGGTAGTATCTTAATATATATATATAGTTGTGAGAAGAATTTTTCAGAACCTTACACTGGTTACGCAGACTTAACCTTGTGATGATTTATATCGAAATAATGTATTAGGAAATTGTACATCCTAATCACATTAAGAATATTCTACACTATTCAATTTTCATTTTCTACATAATACTAGCAGTCCTGGCAGATAATATAATAAAATAAGATAAAATGAAACCCAACGGAAGGAAAAGAAGTTAAATGTAGTGAAATTAAACAACAAATGATTACAAAAAATCCTAAAAGTCAGCCACCACTGGGATCCAATTGTGAATCTAAATCATTCTTGAATCTATCTAAACAAGTACAAACAATTTTATCAAAATCTTGCCAAACGTTTAGAAAGAGTTCAATCGTATACATACAGATAGAAAAATTATGTATATACAATACTACTTGGATATTTGGGATGCTGTTTGGACCAATGTCCATTAATCTTTATACAATAAACATAAAATAACAGCTACATTTAAGATTTAATTTAGACGAAAACTGTTCCCTATAGTATACTATGAAAGGTATATTTAACTGTCATTAAATTTTAAACAGTTTTTTTTTTTTTATTTCGCAAAACTGGTTACAATATACTCTTAAGACGTGTTGATATGGCAATAGCGAATTTGTAATATTTTTTTTTTTCAAATGACATTTTATGGATACTAAAAAGCAATGGAAAATACCAAATTGAAGTCGGATACTGTTATAATTGTATATATTTACGGCAAATTCAGGAAAGAGTCGTAATATACAACGTTTGTCGAAAACTTTGTCAGAATAAATGTTACCAGACACTAGATACCTATATGTCCCAATCATCCCGCCATCGTAGCCGAACCTAAGGGCATGGCCACATTCTGCCAGGCGGACCGTTGGGGCGGCTATCCAAGGGGAATAAATAGCACAGTTCAATCCTTTGCCGCTCCAACAATGCGGTCGGACGGTACACCGTCGGGTTTTAGTCCGTGCGAGTCGGACATAACCCATCCTCTTCCCCGAGAGAGTGGCGTATCATTTAGAGATTTCCCCACGTTGATAAAAAAGGGTTATCTATATGTCTTCGTTTGTCTTTATTCTTATACTTTGTAGGACTTAGCGTTTGACCAAGAACTCATGTGATGTAAAATTATGATGTGGTATATGATGGTAAACACATTAAACCTAGAGGAGCTCTTCTTCTATTTTATTTTTGGTAACCAGTCTTCTAGTAGACTATTGAATTGCAGACACAGCCATTGTCAAGTGAGTAACGATATTATAAGTTTCTTAATATAATTTCAATGAACTAACAAGATGGTGGCCGTTTTGTTAGAACTTTCTTGGGAGTTTTTATGGCAAGTCAGAATACATGCTCGGTGGTATTATTACCGATCCACTTCACTTGTGCACAATAATCAAACTATATTATGTAAAGCACCACTAATATTACACAATATAGAGCCAAGTAACATAACATTATGGATTAAAGATAACTACAAGGTATTCCAAAATCCCTCTAAAAACTCAAGGAAGGCCCGTTCTTAAGTTTAGCTTCTGAAACACACCAACAGGGGCTTGGCGTAGGGATGTGAGATTAATGGAAAAAAATTGATTAATTAGGAATCGATTTTTCTTTTTTCTATAATAATCGATTTGTCAAAAATCGATTTTATTGTAAATAAATAATAGATTTCTGCGAAAAATCGATTTTTATAACATTTAAAAATAGACATGCTTTCCATATTCCTATAATAAACCTAAAGATTCAAAATAACAATTTATCAGATTAAGAATCAAATAAAATGATACGTATCAAAAATAACCAGTTCAAAACAAAATAAAAGTAAATGTTCCTTTAAACTTTCAAGGTAAAGAATATAGAAACTAAATACCATAGAAATTTTCAGTACTATTAAACATTCGTAATAAAAATGAAATGATAAGCATCCTAACAAAATGACAACATTATTAATTCTAACTTTAATTTTCAAAACAATGAAGTTCTCGTTTAAATGTTCATATTAATTATAGTGTTATTGACAAAATTAAAATTGAAGAATTTGTTTATTGAATAATTCCAATAATAAGTTGTAGTTTTGTAAACTTATCGATGTCGAGCTTACCATAAGACATTTTAGTGAACATGTTGAAGTACATTGTACTTGCATGACAGACCTTTTTAGTTTTATTGAAATTTTTAATTTTACATGTTTACTATGTTCTTTTTAAATTTGTAATTTCACTATAAAATTTTTATTCTATCGAACAGGACATGCATATTATTGTGGTATTATTCTTATTCGTTATAAAATACGCCAGCCGCTTTTAGGTGTTTTGCGGCTAGAAAACATTTGAATTGCTTACAACTATATTATCTTACTATGCTCACTCTTCAATTGTAAATAATAATGAACTTATTTTGAGTTTTTTCATCCGTCGCATAGATGTTTATGAAAATCGATTTAAATGAATAATTAACATGATCGATTTTTAAAAAATCGATTAATATTAATATAAACATCGATTTAAAAAATCGATTACAATAAAATAATAATCGATTTAAATAAAAATTGATTATTTTTTAACATCCCTAGCTTGGGGACAATTCAAATACAAGCTGGTAACTAATCACGTGAATCTAGAAAAAGCCTTACCGCCATGCTATGATTTCTTCACGATGTTTTCCGTCACCGAAATCTCCAACTTAGTTGCAAGGATTCGAACTTAGATTGATCTACGTAATGATATGCTATCAACTAAGGTTGATTGCATCATCAAATAAGCTATCATCGCATCATCAACTAAACCATCGTCGCTTCAATTGTCGTCCAATTAATTCAGATATTTTGAAGCCATTCTTAGCATAATATGATAGTGAGCGCGGAGACCAAAAATGTCATCACCTATAAGGTCTATATCAGGCACACTTTCTATCTATACTAATAATATTATAAAGAGGTAAAGTTTGTGAATTTGTGACGTTGTAGAGGGTAATCTCGGGACCTACTGATCTGATTTGAATAATTATATTAGTGTTATATAGCTTATTTATCGAGGATGGTTATAGGCTATATATAATCACGCTAAGACCAATATACGCGAAGCGCAGATCAAAAATGTTTCAAAATCGGGATTTTTTTTCCTTTTCAGAGCTTCTACTGCGTGTTAGCGTTTACCCAGAGTAACTATTCCACGCGAACGAAATCGCGGGCAGGGGCTAGTTTTCTATAATTTGAATACATTAATGAATTAGGTTATGCATTTTTTTGCGAACTGACTACGCTATTAACCTTGAAAGGCCTTAACAGCTTAACTGGACTACGACTAATTTATGGACAAGGTCGTACTTACGACTGTGTTCAGAGTGAACAAAAAGATTGATAAGGACTGAATGGTTAACAATGACTTAGGATGCTTCACCTGGATTTCTTTATTTTAACTTTAAATATAACCATTTTTCACTATTAAAACCATATTATTAGTATGTGTTGGATACGGTCTATATTATATTATAAGAAAAATAATTCGTTAAGGTTATTAATTGTGCGATATACTTTTGAGTCATCGGCGTACATTTTAAAATAAAATAAGATATGATTACACGTGTCAGTATATTGGGAAAAATAGTAGCCCATGAGGAATCCCGAGGGCACGATTTTTTTATTACCAGAAAGCCGTATCTCTATAAAAAAGAGTTTTTCAACGTTGGGAAATCCCTTATGGATACCCAACCATCCCTGGGGAGAGGGTGGGTTATGTCCGACTCGCACGGACTAAAACCCCACGGTGTACATCTTCCGCTATTGTTGGGGCGGCACGAGATCTCTATAGACTTCATCGTGCCGCCCCAGCGGTGTGGCCCAGTGGCAGAAGTGCCGCCGCCGGGCCTCGTCTTGTAAAGAGACAGCCGGGTATACACCGGCCGTCTCCTTCTCGTCTGCCGGACCTGTGCAATGGGAAGGTGGGGCCCCAGACCCACCTATCCCTAGGTCCAGCTACGGTGGCGGGAGGAAGCGGTCAAATTGCCGCCTCCTCCTGCCTGTCCTCCGTTGGCGGAGGGGGCTCTCTATGATGTGCAATAATGCACGAGCCAGTCGACTAAGGTGGTAGCTTTTGCGGAAGCGGAGGTCGGGGTGGTCGCAAGAAAACAACGTGGTTCTCATATAATGACCGCGTCCCCGAGCCAACAGAGCACTACTGTCAGTATCAATAATTACTATACTGCGTGCTCGTACCACTCGATGTTATTGCAATCAGACTACTCAATGTTGTCACGACGAATTCTATGTTCAGACTACATGATGTTATCTCTATGAGCTCTGCGATCAGACTACATCCCGGTACCGCGCCGACCGTGCTTATAAGCAAAATCTGCGGCGGGTACCGTTACACGAAGCGACTCTATCGTTTGTGCTGTTGGCTCGGTTTTCGCGTCTCTATTTATTTGTCTATATTATATACATTTTAAAAATCAATAATATACATTTCTTATTATCTATTTATATGCTAAAATTTCTATCTTATATCTATTTAAACTTATATCTATATTAAGTGCCGTTTTGCATTAACTCTATAATCTTAAACCGTAACTTATATTTCTATGTATCTATTTCTAGTGTGTTATCTACAATCTATCTGTATAGGGTGACATATTATCTATAAATATAACGTACATTCGATATTCTATATTAAATGATTACTTGATATTCTATAATTCGATATCAATCATAAATAATTACTCGATATTACGTTCGTGATTTCCCTGATTTATCACGACACATATCACTGTTTCGTAAGTGATGTGTTATTCCATGCTATAATTTTAATTCAATTCATATCTATTAATATTAAAAATTACAAATCTATATTTTACAAAATATTATTTCTTAAATTCTCGTGAGAATTACTGCACCGTCATAAAAGTATCGCCGGCGGGCCCATTACCTTCGCCGAATTCTAATCTATTGTTTGTGCAGTTTACCATTTAAAAATATATTATTATATTCAAAGGCTAGTTCTTTGCCTACACAAATTTATATTTTATCTTTACAAGTTAATACTTTTACTGGATGCCATAAAACCATAACAAATACGATTACTAGACAGCTGGGCTCTATTACTTTAAAGGCATCCACTTTGTCTGTCTTAATACCACAAAGGGAAGCCGGTATTTTGCTGGAATTTCACTAATACTCTAAATTATTCACTATACAATTTGTAGAACCCTTGTTTCTCACGTGTTGGTTATGAGGCACCATTGTAAACTTTTATGTGCCTCAATAATCATTAGTTTAAAACAGCCTATGTTTAGTTATACGATGTTCCATGTTTACTATTATGTACGATCGTATAATTCTCGATACCTAATCTATATTCACCCTACACTAACACACATAATATACAATCATTAATTCTATGCACGTATAACGCTATCACTATTTCTCTATTAATCTATATACTTCTATATATTTCTATCATATGAACTACCTAACAAATCTATACACATATCAATGAAATCTATATATATATTCTATACGAAACATACTAAACCTACGTGTAAGGTAATGTGTGCGCTACTTAACGTGTGCGTCGCCAACAATAGTTACATTTTCTACATCAAAATTTGTTGCAAAAAGTTTTACTGCGTAGAATATTGAACACACGTTGTATATTATATTTTGTACTAAAAATTCGACAATCCTACTAAATGTATTCGGAATTTACATAGCACGGTTATGGGTCAGATCATTAAGATATCTTATCTTTTGAGTTGATGTTATAGCTTTTATTAAATTAAATTTCCATATTGTGATCCAGGGATTGAATATTTTAATTAAAAGGATACTTAGGTTCTTAGGAATTTATATAACAATAACAGAGCAATTGAATCAGAATTTGGGCGTTTATTAAAATATATTTTGCAAAAAGTGATTTTTGTACTTTTTCCGCATTAAAATGAAAATATATAAATGTGAAATTATTGTAGGAGTATAGATTCATGGATAAATTTAAAAAGATTTCAGAAAAGGTGTAAGAATATTCATAGAATAAATCATAAATTTCTTGTATGAATGATACTTTTTTCGATCTCACATCTATTGGAAACTATAATACTACAAAATTTATTTGATACTAGCTGACCCGTGCAACTTCGTCTGCACCAAATTGGTTATCACTGGTTTCAATTGTATTTTTAAACGCGAAAAAAATTAATAAAACTGATATCCGATTGGAGCCACTACTACCGTTTCCAATCGTGAATCCAAACTATCCACAGACTCACTCAAACATATACCCAGATTATATGTGATTGTTTTTTAAATAAGCCTAGAACCCGTTCTTAGCATCATTTACCAGGTTCAATTAAGGTGAAAACTAACCTACATAAAGCTAAATAAACATCTCTACGACTTACATTATCATAACTATCTTCAACTTGTATTAAAACCTTTTTATACTCCATTGTATTGAAGAAAATTATGAACACCGCGTCGAAGCGTCAAACATCGCGTTGAAGCGTCAACTGTCACTTGTTTTTAACTATTGTCTAAGAGTTAGAAACTGTTTCGATAACGAATTTATATGTATTTCCAATATATTTTTTTAAATAATCTGTGTACCACTCACGACACCTTTTGGTAATTTATCTATGTTTGCTTGTATTGTAGATTATTATACGTTGTTACACTGAATATTTGGCATTAAATTTACAACGTGTATTTGTCACACTTGATATAGGTGAAATTATCTACTTAGATAAAGGCCATACCGGAAGGAATCAATTAAGCCAGTTTTATACATCTTTGTATTCATCCGAACAACGTGCCAGCCTTACATTTATTTATGCATATCGTACCTTTATAGACAAAAATATTGATTTTCTTAGATTCTAGAATGTTTTTTTCACTAACTTTAAAACATTATTAAAATGGAATTATTATTGAAAGATTTTTTTGTTATTGGTAATAATGTGCTTGTTACTATTTTTTTGGAAATAAAAATAAAAGTTATTTCAAACCATGTTGGAATAGCAGTAATTTTATTAGTATTATATTTAGATATAAATAAGTACAAATTTCATTTTTCAGACTAAATCACTTATTTACTCAATATTTAGACCGATTTATTGCTATAAAAATAATATGTATATAGAATAACTTAGCTATAACTATAGTTTAGTGCAGTACTGGCTGCACGATAACACCAGAGTAGGCACCTCTCGGCACGGCTCAAGCCTAGGTCCGTTCCCTAGGCGTGGAGCCCTTGAGCGCGCTGCTCACGCGATACAATGACACAAAACCTTAAATCACTGCTACAACATCACACACATCAACTATACACACGTGCACGCCTACACGCTTACACGCTGTTTTTTTTTTTCAGAGAAATAAACGACAAAGACATGACAAGACATACCCTTATTTTCCCCTTTTTTTTCAACGTAGGGAAATCCATTATGGATACCCACCCTCCCGGGCGAGAGGGTGGGTTATGTCCGACTCTCACGGACCACGGTGTACCGACAGACCATGTTGTTGGGGCGGCAAGGGCATCGTTCTAGCTAATCAACCTTATAGAGCCGCCCTAACGGTCCGCCCGGCGGAAGATGGCCGCCGAGCTCCTTTCTATAGAGAGGCACACTAGGTACGCATCAGCTGCCTCCCCTCGTCCGCCGGACCTGTGCAATGAAGGGATGAGCCCCCCGGTTGCATCTCCTCAGGTCCGGCTACGGTGACGAGAGGAGTTGGGCATAGCGCCGCCTCCTCCCGCCTGTCCTCCGCTAGCGGAGAGGGCTACTTAGAGGGTCTACCTCACGTGCCCTCTCCGCCGCCTCCTTTTGCGAGATGACCTCCTCGCAAAAGGAGGCCATTGCTCGCCACGCCTGTTCACTGCCGAGCATGGCCGAAACCACGCCCGGCAGTGACAAATTCCCTCCCAACACCGCCGCCAGAGTGCGGCGCTCTCTCTCCCACGCAACATACTCGGAGAGAGCGTGCTGCGCGGTGTTTACCTCGGCGCCGCACTCGTGTCAGGCGGCGGTCGGCTCCCTGCGAGCGATCCGGTGCAGGTACCACCCCAAAACAAACGTGTCCGGTCAGTACCTGCACCAGCCTGAACGTCAGGGAGCCCCACTCCGGGTACCCTTTTTCCTTATCCTATCCTATCCTATATAGTTTAGAGGAATTTCCCCGACACAAAATACATATAGGAGTTGTTGAGGCACACACGACAGCCCAAGCCGAGGTGTGCTGTGCACCCTTGAGTTAGTCGCCCAAACATCCCAAATTGGCTGAGTGCCTTCAGCGCTCGCCTCATTAGTTCGATGAAACTGTAAAGACCTTTCCAGGATAACAGCGTTTACATTTCGAAAAAAAAAATGGCTGCACGATAAAGATAACAATAATTATGGCAGCGTATGTTATCGACGCATATATTTAAGATGGCGTCAATCCTAATTCATACGTTTACGTTTATCGTTGTTGCATTGCATATTTTGAAATCTTAATATTAATAATATTTAATAAAATGAAATTTATTCTTTGCTATGGAAAAAAATAATTGGTGAGAAATTAATTATTTTTATTTATAAAATATATCAGCGGGCATATGATTGTTTATAAAAAAATGTGTCTGACTGTGATAAATTCATGTTTTAAATGCGTTTAAAAGTTACTGAAAAAAAATGTTCCTAAACTTATTTGTAAATCAAAGTTAATTAAATCAAAATGCGCATTAAAAATACAACGTTAACCGGCTACCAGGTGTCCTAAATTCGTCTAGGTGGTAGAGCCACGGTGAAGCTATTACTGGTTTCAGCATGAATGGGATGGCTCGTTCGGGCTAATAACATCCTCTCATCGAAAACCGACGTGAAATAACATTGCTTGCATTGTAGTGAATTGTTCGGTCAGTGAGAGCTCCGTAGGCCTACCTCTCTTCCTCTTTCCTCCTTTCCTTTCCCTTATCCTCCTCCTCCCCCATATACAGGCTAGTAACGCACTTGTGACACCCCTGGTGTTGCTAGTGTCTATAGACAGTGGTGGTCACTTAACATCACGTGACCCATCTGTTCGTTTGCCTCCTTTGATAAAAAAAATATATATTAAAGAACCAGCTATTCTAAAATTGTTGTTCTTCCAACGCTCTTGTACTAAGGTGTCGCAAAAAAGTCTAGTTACGTTAACTACAAATTTTTGTTTTTCGTTATCCTGGAGAACCCCTTGCATTTTATGGGACAAAGAGCCTGGATGTAGCCTTGTAATATCAGTTATCACTGTGTTAAATTTCGTTAAAATTGGTTCAGTACTTTCAGAGTAATACGAGTTTAGATTCTGGACTTTAATCCTAAATCCTGGAGAACTCTTTACATTTTATGGGATAAAAAGTATATTTGATGTAATCTCGTAATATTAGTTATCACTATGTCAAGTTTCGTCAAGATTGGTTCAATAGTTACAGTTTTATTATAGTATAGATTAAAATTTCCTATGAGCATTTTCGATTCTTATATACAACTACCTGTTACCCGCGGCTTCGCGCGCGTTTTTTTAATATATTAAATAAATTTAAAATTGTGATCACACATCTAGTGTAAATTACAATAATACTCTTTCAAAAATATTTGTAAGTATCACACACACATCATCTACTGTAACAGGTAACGTAAACATTATATATGTGAATATTAATAGAAAGAAAGAAGAAAGAAAGAAAGAAATACTTTATTGTTGGAACAAACATACACTTAAGTTGAATTAAACAAATTAGTTAAATACAAAAAATACATTTGAAAACTAAAAATAAATGTCCAACAATTGGCGAACCCATTCAGCAAAAATGTGCAATACCGTAGTACTGCAGCGCTGATTTTCGATGGGAGCCGATATGTTGATAAACGTACGTTCAGACGGTCATATTAATGTAAATATAAAATTAATAACGAACAAAAAAAGTAAAAATTACACTTAACACGTCACGGAAAGTCACACTAAAGAAGTATGGTTACTGTAATCACAAATGTAAGACTAAATAATACAGAATTAGTCTTAGAAGTAAAAAATACACACCAACAAGATGAGCGTACAATAGAACTGCCTGAATATATTATACGTCACTGTAATTACTGAGTTTGAATTTGCAATAGGTAGTGCTTATATAATTATATAAGTAATAGTGTATCGAATGGGATGGGATTTATCATCAGCCACATAACTGGAACTTTAAACTGCTATATATCACCCTCAGTGCTCACTTACACTATATAAGACAGTAATGAAAACATTAAGCTAAACATTATCAAACAATATGTGTTAAATCTTTTATTATATAAATATAATATGTCTATAGTGTCGATATAATTAAGTTATTATTATACCTTGCTATAATTTAAATCACATGTACACATATGACTTTCCATTATATTTATTCTCCAGTACAGCGCACGTCACACGCGCATGCTTACAGTGAACAACATATTTTTGACTAATTTCACACAGACGAATGCACGGATAACAGTTCATCACTACATAGTGTAAAACAAAGTCCTGTTCCACGTCTGTTCGCGATAAGAACAAAAACTACAGAATGCATCTCCATATCGTTTTCACTAATATATAAAATGATTCTTGGGCAAGGTTTAGGTATAGTCTGTCTTATTATCAGCACGGGCAATGTCTGTTGAACCCGCTAGCTTAGATAAAACAGCTAATTAGTTACTTATTTGCCAGTAAAATTCCCGTTCAAATATTACTTGTAGTCCGGTGAAGCTGTTAAAACCTTGCTAGATCAATAGCGTAGTCATTTCTAAGAAAAAAAAACTGTTCGAATAGGTCCAGCCGTTTCGGAAATTGCCCGGAACAAATAAACAAACAGACATATCGACAGCATTAAAAAAAATGTTGATAATTGTAGTACCACAGATATATGTATGTATTCTGTCATGTAGTGGATTTTATTCATAATCTTGAGTTGCTTGTCTCTTTATTGTGTTAAATTGGTGACGTTTTATGTAATATGGTTCGTTTATTGTGCATAAATGAAATGACTGAAAAATAATACCACGGAGCATGAATTCTGTGGTATTAAAAATTAAAAAGATAAAAAATTATAAAATATTATATAGAGGATTTGGCGTTTATACCTTTACATTAACTTTGACATAGAAGAAAACTACCTATATTGACAACTTCAAAATTGGCAGTATGGGTTCATTCCTTCGACTGTCTTATTGGACAAATATTATTACTACTAAAGTATTTGAATAGCAACACATATGCGATATAAACGTAACACGTATAAATAAAAATTGTAAACAAAAATAACGTAGAATAAATTTTTTGAATAGGAACACAAAATAAACCATGAAAATATTTTCGATAGAATATTATCGCGTTACCATGGCAACGCATATAATACTGACATTAACACGCAGCGGAAGCTTCCAAAATAGCCCGATTTAGAGACATTCTTCATCAGTGCTCAGCTCCTATTGGTTTTAACGTGATGATATGTAGCCTATAGCCATCCTCGATAAATGAGTTATCTAACATTAAAAGAAATTTTCAAATCAGACCGGTAGTTCTTGAGATTAGCGCGTTTAACCAAACAAACAAACAAACTCTTCAGCTTTATCATATTAGTATAGATTCGAGTTAATCTAAACTAATATTATAAAGAGGTAAAGTTTGTGAGTTTGTGTTGTTGTGACGTTGTAGGGGGTAATCTCAGGAACTACTAGTCCGATGTGAATAATTCTTTCAGTGTCATATAGCTCATTCATCGAGAATGGTTATAGGCTATATATCATCACGCTAAGACCAATAGTAGCGGAGCACAGATGAAAAGTGTTTCAAAATTGAGGTGTTTTTCTTTTGACAATGTGAACGAAGTCGCGGGCAGAGGCTAGCTAGTAATAAAATTAAAGGAACATTTTCGTTTATTTTTTAACAATGAGGTTGTAAAATAACTTATCGCCATAAAACTTTTAATATTCATTAACGTTCAGCCTTCTTAATCCAACGTTTTATGCAATGAGGTAATTAAATTAAGCAGTGTTTGTATTAATTTACATATTTCCGAAGTAGTAACTAAAATACCTCTTGTATTTTTATTTCCCAAATAAATTTTCTAGCCCCACAGTTGTTTAACAGTAAAATTATTTTTTCGTTTTTTTTTTTAAATTAATCTCCTATAAGATTACTGCCATTGTCGAGTTTTAATAATATTATAAGTTTTGTTGTAATAATTCCAACGTTCCCACAAGATGGTGGCCTCCTTGTTAGAATTTTTTTGGAGTTTTTGTGGTATCTAAAAATTCATGTTCCGTAATATTATTTCCCATCCACTTCACTTGTGCATAATAACCGAGCTGTATTATGTAAAATGCAACCAATATTACACAATATGGAGTCAAATAATACAATATTATGAATCATAATATATAAAACAAAATCCTATGTCGCGTCTGTCTGTCTGTTCACTGTAAACTAGTGAACGAATTTACATGCGGCTTTCACCAGTAGATAGAGTAATTCGCGAGGAAGGGAAATACATTGTCAAGGTTTTTTTATCACCAAGACGGGACAATGTCCGCCGGGCCTGCTAGTAAAATATAAAAACCTACATGTAAGACTAAGGTCCCACTAAAAACTCTAATGCGCTCAAAATCATCAGTACTTGAATAATGATAATTGTCAATCAAGATTATGTCCGTTCCCTCGGCGTGGAGCCTTTGAGTACGCTGCTCGCGCGATACAGTGACACAAAATCTTACAACACTGCAACAACATTACACATATCACCTCTACACACGTGCACGCACATACGCTTACACATGAAAGTGCAAGGGTTTTATTTTTTACCTTATCGAACTGAAATAGTTTAGATCAATTACCCGATACAAAATACATATAAGAGTTGTCGAGGTATGTATACTTGGAACACAAATATGTTTCAATAACTCATATAGGTATGAATATGTAGCTTAGCTTAGGTTAGCTGAGATAGGTCGCAAATTGCATGAATCGGGTAACAGCCCAAGCAGAGGTGTGCCGGGAACCCTTAAGCTAGTTGCCCAAATAAAATCGGCTGAGCGCCTTAAGCGCTCGCCTTAGTAGTCCGGTGAAGCTGTTAAGACCTTCCTAGATCAATAGCGTAGTCAGTGCGAAAAAAAAACAATTGTCAACCGGTGTACATAGCAACGCGGGATCAAGAAAACATTATATAACACCTTATCGGCACACAGTCACAATAACACTAAGAGTATAAAGTCCTTTAAAAAACCCCATCTGGCTTATTTTCCCCTTATATTTCGAAGAAAACTCCTTAGTTGATTACACTGTTATTGAAAACACATGTACCAGAAAGTTTTTAATATAAACATTTGTAGTCCAGTGAAGCTGTTAAGGCCTTGCGACGCCAGTAACGTGGTCAGTTCGAAAAAAAAAAAATCAGTATAGATATTCAATACCTACACGACTCGGTTAAACAGTTTGCAGTGTTCTCTGGTTTCAAATTAATTAGGCACATAAGATATCCGCAACTCTTTTCCGCGTTGATTTTTTTTTCTTTTTTTCTCGAACTGACTGCACTATTGACACATCAAGGTCTTAACAGCTTCACCGGACTACTTACTTTCCCGCGTTGACATTTACAGGTCGTTAAACTTAATAGAGCTTTTTTCACGTCTCGTGGTAACAATGGCTTTTTTTTCGTTAGTGTTCGTAATTGAATCGAATTGAAAGAGTATTTTGTTAAGGTTATATTGTTGTATAATTCTATATTATATATTTTTAAATAGATTTTGATTCATCTGAGATTATGATAAATTCCGAGATAGTTTGACAAGAACCATTCAAATTAGCATTCTCGGTTAAACAAACGATAGTTATTGATTCTATATAAGATTAACTGTTTTTAACTGTAACTGTGTTCCTAAATACACAACAAGCATTTCAATTGCCTCTTAAACTGTGTGAAACCTTAGCGAAAAGAAACCCAATGAAGCACTTCTTTCCTAAGAGAGTGAATGCAGCATGGAATAAACTACCAGAGAAAGTTGTGATAGCTCCAAACATAAACTCTTTTAAAAATAATTTGGACAAGGAAGATATCTCCAAGCTATTTGATACACACGCACCAGCTAATTAGTTGCTTGTGTGTTTTACCAAATAATAATTTAAAAAAAAATTAAAACCAAGAATTTTTTTAATTGTTCCATAAACAGCTCTCTTTACAAAACAGTATCTAAAATTGGTTTTATTATTTTTATTCGTCGTTAATTCGTTGTTTTATCACTAACAGATTTTTTTTCTATGCTCGACAAGTGGCCTAGTATCATTTTATTTATAAAGTATGTATGACAATTGCGTACTTGTTTATCAAAGATTATATAAATATTATCATTTACAGATGTAAAAAAAAGTCTAATTGAATTTTGTCGTATGATTGTGTGTTCAGAAGCTCAATTTGACACTTTATCTAACCGATAACGCTATTGTAAAAAACCTGGGTGCCTAACAAAGTTGCTTATCTACAATCACTACCGCAATTAGAAACGATAAATCACGTGATACAGCGTTCAGATATGTCATCTCCATACATTTTTCCGTTTTCTATTTGCGTTAGTGATTGTAGATAAGCAACTTGGTTAGGCTCCCTGTATACAATTTCTTTATACATATAGAAAGACATATTCTATTTGAGCGATTGTAAGAAAGTCTATGAATTTGATAATGTATTTATTTAATTACAAAAATGTAAATCTTCTAATATTACTGACTACATCATAGTAGTTTTCTCTATATGAAGATCTGTTTTAGATATAATTGCTTTTCTACACTAAAACTCTCACTCATTGCAAGATTCAAACCTACGTCTATCAACGCGATATCCGATCACTTATCCATAGAATTGGCATAGCATCTATGGAGAAGTAGGTCACTGATACGCACTCGTAACTGACAACCTAAATCACGATAGTAAGTTTCAAGTCCCATTGAATCTTACGGATTTCCCATACGTATATGACTCTTCAATGTTAGTCCCACAAATTGTGCTACTAAAGGAAACTTTGCATTCAAGCTTGTTAGTATTTTAATGGTCTTATCTACCTTCTTTATGATGATAATTATCTTATTTCTCATTACATAAGATTGTGATATCTGCGATACGGTTTATAACCAGTGCAGATACCAATATTACTGTAAATTATGTATACATTGTCTTGGAACATTAAATGATTTGCATTTTTGTTATATTCACAGCGTTCTCGTGAGTGTTGCCCTATGCTCAGACGATTTATCTTTCCCTCCGGGTTTCAAATTCGGCGCCGCTTCTTCTTCTTATCAGATAGAAGGTGCATGGAATGTCAGCGGTGAGTTTAAATTAAATGGTTACACCAATTGGATGAAAACCGAAACACACAGAAAACCAACGTGAAGTAACAGTGCATTTCGTTTGGTCAGTGAGAGCGCCGGAGACTCTCTCCTCTCCTCTGCTCTCCTCTCCCTTCCCCTCTCCTCTAACCCCTCTCCCTTTCTCTGCACTTCCCCTAAACACAAGCTGACAACGTACGTGCGACTCCTCTGGGGTTGCTAGTATCTATGGACAGCGGTGATCGCTTAACAACAGGTGACAGGTATTAAAAAAAAAAAATAATAATTTATTTTATTCAGACATTATATCCAATTTTGTTACTAAAAACCTAGCCGATGTTAGTAAATCATGAACTTATGGTGCACAAACTTTCTATGGTTTCCGTTCAGTTGTGAAGAAAGAAACTATCAGGTCGGCTCGACAGCATTCTCAAAACAATATTAGTGCCGCCACACAATCGATTCATCACGGAGTTTATACGTATTGTTCATTATTAAGCAAGCACTAGCTTGCACTTGTACTACAGTATCGAGGCAGCTCTATTAGTGCCTTAAAGACTCACTATCATGCAAAACATATGCAGCTCTGTTATTATGTACATTAAAGAGAAACTCATCTAAGGTGTTCTTTTGAAATCTACAACTTTTTATGTTATTTATTTGTTTGCACTGTAATTACATTTTTTAATAAACAAATCACGTTTACGTGGTGAGACATAACTGATTGCATTTTATTTAATTGCTTCGCCACGAACACCGGTATTATATCTGCATCGAATAAAGAACGTTTCAGTTTTTTAAAAGTTTACGAAGTCATTGTAGCGACAAAAACTTTGCATTATATTTAAAATTGGCAAGTTTGTTTTGTCGTATATTTTATTTGATTTACTGCCTTAAAATTATTTGTATAGGTATTTATTTTGTGGACAGTGGAGTGGATTGTTCTCTATCCATCTCATAGTCTATGTTTTTTCAATGTAATTTTGCTTAGATGTATTTTTGAGTACACTTGTCTGTTGTCCTTAATTAATTTAAAAAAACTAATGGGAATATAGCCACTTCATGTAAACTTGCCAAATGTGCAGAACACGGCTTATAATATGAGTAGTGTCCTCTACAGCAGGGTTATTTAAAGTGTGGGTGAAGTAGGTGTTCAGTAACGAAGTTGCAAAAGGTTGGGTAAGCTAATGCAGTAAAAAAACAATAAACTTACGAGAACTTATGGTGCCCAAACTTTTTATCATTTCCGTTCAGTTGTGAAGAAACTATCATGTCGGTTCGACAGCAATCTCGAAACCCTATTAAAGCCCCAACACAATCGATTCATCACGGAGTTTGCTTTTTTACATATTATTCATTATTCAGCAAGCACGTATGTTCATGTATTTATCCCAACGTTAATTGTAAAAATGAATAAATATGTTAAAATGAATATTTGTCACAAGATAAAGTACATAAAAGAAAAGACGGGTAGGTGAGTCTTGGATAGGGTGGTCGGGGGTAAAGGGGTCGCAGATAGGGGGGTCTTGAAATATTTCTTCATACCAAAGAGGCCGTGTCAAGAGAACATTTGAAAAACACTGCTCTGTAGAGACGCTAAGCGCGGTGACACCGTAGTCCGGTGATGCTGCAAAAGCCTTACAAGGCCAATGGCGTACTTAGTTCGAGAAAAAAAAGCGGTAACAGCACGGTGCACAAGCGTGCTTGTTTGTATTAATATAAGTAGTAATTTAAAAAATTACGTGGTTTTATGAAACCAATATGCAAGTGAAATATTTTTTCAGATCGTAGGCGTTTAACTGAAAATTTTCATAAAATGATTCCTTTTTAACCTCGACTAATAATAGAAAAATCGGAATGATAATGGGAAATCAAAAGTAGATAAGTTATCCAAAATATTAATCACTTTATCCACTGCTTAAACCGCATGAAAATCCGTTCAGTAGTTTTTGAGTTTATCACGAACAGACAGACAAACGTGGAAGACCACTTCGTTTTATAATATGCAGTGATTTAATTTCCAGATATTAGGTATAATTCGTACTGGAATAACTGTATGAATATTATGATAATTAACGGTAAGTATAATAAAACTGTAACAAGTCGAAATCTGTACATTAAATATTTTTTGAAAATTTTAATCTAGGTAGACTATGTTATCGATATAGAAGTCAAAGATAATCTTTTTACAATTTTTGTCTGTCTGTCTGACTTTCTGTCTGTCTTTCTGTCTGTCTGTCCCTATGAACACGCATCACTCTGAAAGTACTAAACTAATCTTGACGAAACTTGACATAGTGATAACTGATATTACGAGATTACATCCAGGATACTTTTTCTCCCATAAAACGCAAGGATTTCTGCAGGATAACGAAAAACAAAAATTTTTAGTTAACGTAACTAGACTTTTTTGCGACACCTTACTACAAGAGCCGGCAATGTTGGAAGAACAAGAATTTTATAATAGCTGGTTCTTTAATATATCAATATATATTTTTTTGTATCATAAGAAGCAAACAAACAGGTGGGTCACGTGATGTTAAGTGACTACCACCGTTTATAGATACTAGCAACTTCAGGGGTGTCGCAAATGCGTTGCCAACCTGTGTTTGGGAGGAGGGCGGGGGGTAAGGGAAGGGAGAGGAGGAAAGAGTAAGAGAGGTAGGCCTCCGGCGCTCTCACTGACCGAACAAAATACTACAATGCAAGCAATGTGATTTCACGCCGTTTTTCTCTGAGAGGATGGTATTAACCCGAATAAGTTGACCCATTCATGCTGAAACCAGTAATAGCTTCAGCGTGGCTCTACCACCTACACAAATTATCAATAGACAGAATTTAGAACACCTGGTAGCCGGTTAACGTTGTATTTTTAATGTGCATTTTGATTTAATTAATTTTGATTTACGAGTAAGATTAGGTTTTTTCTTTCAGTAACTTTTAAACACATTTAAAACATGAATTTATCATAGTCAGACACATTTTTTTATAAACAATCATATGCCCGCTAAAATATTTTATAAATAAAAATAATTAATTTCAAACCAATTATTTTTACCATAGCAAAGAACAAATTTCATTTTATTAAACATTATTGATATTAAGATTTCACCATATACAATGAAACAACGATAAACGTAAACGTATGACTTGACTACGCTTCCACAATTATCGCTATCTTTATCGTGCAGCCAGTTCTGCACTAAACTATAGCTATAGCTAAGTTATTATTTTTATAGCAATAAATCACTCCAAATATTGAGTAAATAACTGAATTAGTCTGAAAGATGAAATTTGTACTTATCTATATCTAAATATAGTTATGATAAAATAACTGCTATTTCAACATTGTTTAAAATTACCTATATTTTTACTTCCAAAAAATAGCACCAAGCACATTATTGTCAATAATAATGTCTTTCAATAATAATTCCATTTTATTAAAGTTTCAAAGTTAGTTTAAAAAAATCTAAAATTATTTCAAAATCAATATTTTGTCTGTAAAGGTACGATATGCATAAATAAACTCAACGTTTACCGGCAGCCAGGTAGCTGGGATGTAGTTCGGATAAATATAATATATAAAGCTGGCTTATTGGATTCTTTCCGGTATGACCTCTACCTATGTAGGCAATATCGCCAATATCAAGTGTGACAAATGTACGTTATTAATTTAATGCCAAAGATGCAGTGCTACAACGTAGAATAATCTACAATAGAAACATATCAACATAGATAAATTACCAAAAGGTGATAGGCACTATGTTGTGAGTGGTATAGAGATTATTTATAAGAATATATTGGAAATATATTTAAAATTTGTTTTCGTAATAGTTTCTAACTCTTAGACAATAGTTACAAGCAAGTGACAGTTGACGCTTCGACGCGATGTTTTACGCTTCGACGCGGTGTTCATATATTTTTCTTCAATGTAATGGAGTATAAAAAGGTTTTAATACAAGTTGAAGATAGTTATGATAAAGTGGTAGATATATTTATTTAGTTTTATGTAGGTTAGTTTTTATCTTAATTGAACCTGGTAGATGTTGCTACGAACGGGTTCTAGGCTTATATTTAAAAAAAAATCACATATAATCTGGGTATATGTTTGAGTGAGTCCGTGGATTGTCTAAATTCACAATTGGAAATGGTAGTTATGGCGGCAATCGGGTATCCGTTTTATTAAATTTTCGCGTTTAAAAATACAATTGATAACCAAGTGAAGATACAGTGATAACCACTTTGGTGCAGACGAAGTCGCACAGGTCAGCTAGTATATATATATTTCACTAATTGTTTTGTTCTGCAGACTCTTGGTCCGCACCTTTTTTTGATTTCGCTTTATATTTTAATTTTTCATTTTCTGCGTGAAAAATCGTATCTGTGGGTGTTTTTTATTTATTTTAAACTAGCCTCTGCCCGCGACTTCGTTCGCGTTCTCAAAAGGAAAAAACATCCTGATTTTGAAACAGTTTTCATCTGTGCTCCGCTCCTATTGGTCTTAGCGTGATGATTTATAGCCTATAACCATCCTCGATGAATGAGCTATATATCACTATAAGAATTATTCAAATCGGACCTGTAGTTTCTGAGATAACCCCCTACAACGTCACAACATCACAACGTCACAAACTTCACCTCTTTATAATATTAGTATATATTAACTATTTACTATTTTAGAGTGGATTTTTAGTAATGTTATTGCCTTTATGGTTTTATTATGATTCTTTATAGCCATTTTTAGATTATAATCCACAAAATCCCGCGCCGGAGCGTTCACGGCTCGATGGATGAACCTACTAAGCGCGTCGTCATTCACGTCGGTATAGTAGACACAGATGTCAGTATGCCTACAAATATTAATAGTATAAATTTATCTTGCAGATAAAGGTGAAAGTATATGGGATCGTCTGGTCCATGAAATGCCTGACCATATAAAAGATCGTAGCAACGGAGATGTCGCATGCGATTCCTACAACAAATGGGAGCGAGATATCGAAATGCTATCGGATCTAGGTGTCCATTTCTACAGGTTCTCTATATCGTGGGCTCGTCTAGTACCAAGTGGTTTCACGAACAAAATTAGCGAAGATGGAAAGAATTATTATGATAATTTGATTAATGGATTGTTAGCGAAAGGCATCGAACCGTTGGTCACGTTGTATCATTTCGAATTGCCTCAGAGATTGCAAGACCTCGGTGAGTCCGAACTTGTATCTTACTGACCTGACTTAATTAATCGTATCGTTTTTGCATGTTTCAGCTCATAATTTCTTATTATTCTCTATACCTATACATCTAGTAAGAATGTTAATTTACATGTCATGGGTTTTATATTTTTAAAAAACGTTTTTGAATTTATACTTCTTTTGGGGCGTTAGGGAAAAATTATGAGAGTAAATTTTACGAGGCGCGCGCACGCGCACGGTCACGAAAAACCGGCACCCTGAAGTTATCTATAGTCAACATTTTGTTTCTTTGTATTTGTTGTTTGTATTTCGTTGTATTAAAAATACCTTTTTTCTATTGTTGGTGTCGTTTTTTCTACAAACATAGAATAAGGCGAAAAATAAAATTTTTTGAAAAGATTTTTACATTGTTAGGCCAAAGAAGTATAACTTGTAACACGTGTACGTAAGTACACACACAGTTTTATTTCCAACTGACTACGCTATTGGCCTGGTAAGGCCTTTACAGCTTCACTGGAGTATTAAAAACAGTCATTGCAGGCGTATTGAAATTAGTAATAATATACATCTTAATCATTTTTAGAAATGTCTGTCTATCTGTCTGCTTGAACACGCATCACTGCTAAAGTATTGCGTTCAGTATAAACCTTTCAAAAAGAAAATCATAAAGCATATCCTGGAGTAATATTTAGTCTTGGTTTCATTAAAATCGGTTCACTCTATCAGAAGTTATTATAAATTTAGGCGAGAAGTAGATAAGTAAATGGACTGAATACATTCAGATGGTTTTATTCCTCGCTGTTTTTTACATTAAGTTCTATGCGGACGGAGTCACCGGCACAGCTAGTATTAAATAAAAAAATATTCTAAAATGGTAACACATTAAGGCTAGAGGATGATTTAAAAGCTATTTAAAACCGCCTATCGCTACTTGCCAACATATTTTTAATATAACGTAGACATTAAACGAAACAGGCATTAGAAAATATATAATCACCATCCCAGTCAAATAAATTGAAAGACATTGACTGTTAAAATATTCCTATCGATCTCTTTATATTGACCTTGTGTTCATGCTATTTTTAGATACATCGTTACTAATGTAACAGAACGACCTTCTACGTTCTAATGGGCCCAGGTCGTTGACTTTAATTTATGAATAACTGTTATATATAGGTTTTTAATCTGACTACGCTATTGACCTAGCAAGGGCTTAACAGCTTCAACGGACTACCTTTTAGTAGATGGTAGAGCCATATTGAAGTCATTACTCGCTTCAGTATGAATAGGTCGGCTTGCTCGGGCTAGTACCACCCGACCCACAGAAAACCGACGTTAAGTAACAGTGCTTGGATTATTGCGTTTCGTTCGGTCATTGAGTACGCCGGAGAATCACGTCTCTTCACCTTCCCCCTCTCCTCTTAGCTTCCTCGCCCCCATCCTTCAACGCAGGCTGGTAACGCACTTGCGACTCCTCTGGTATTGCTGGTGTCTAAGGTGATCACTTAACATCAGGTTACCCACCTGTTCATATGCCTCCTATCCAGCCCAACAGCACCCGGAAAGCGTTATTATATTAAACGAGCAGATCGCTGTATGCCCGCTGTATATAGTCTACACCAGTGTTTCCCAACCTATTTTTGGGCAATGCCCCACCTTAATATATCTAAAATATTTATGCCCTTACCTTTTAAACTTTAAAAACTGTTTTGTTCGCTTAATAAATATTAATGATAAGTTTTAGGAAGAAATCACTGTGAAATTGTTATCAAAACATTGTAACTAAAATTTCAAAACACATAATTAAAACTTACTTGACGAGTCTAGTTAGCCAATTGATATTTTGGTAGCGTCAAACGAAATCATACCTGATAATTATTTGTAGCATTTTTTTTATTCGCCTTTTTTGTTAAATCTGTCACCTATATCTAGCATTGCATTTAAATAACCCAAAGCGAAAGGATTAAAGTCATACCAAGTGCATTTTTAAATTGCCCCCTTTAACTGCGGAATTGCGCCCCTGTGGGTCGGGGGCCCCACGTTAGGAAACACTGGTTGGTAACGCCATCTATTATTTTTGTTATATATTATTTCCTCTTCCCGCTTCCGCATATTTTATCTATACTTTCACACGCTGTATATTATCTGTGTACTCTATACAACCCTTCCTCTTCAAAAGAACGGAACGAAAAATACGCCGCTCGCGCCATCTTCACTTTTACCATAAACCGCTTACGAGACCGCACGAAACTCGCACCCAAAAATACAATAACTTATAACATTACCGGGACAGTATTAATCTGTGTATACATAGTGTTGTAATTGTGGTGGAAGCCGAGAACCAGCCAAGACCCGGTAAGTTCCGTTCTAACTCCTACCGCAAAATTATATTATATTTACAACAATTTCCACCACTGGTCCTTTGAGTAAACTTCATATTTGTATTGTTTATATTTGGTTCTTTTGGGTGACGAGTTGGTAGAACATTGACTAATGCGACTGTTAGCTCATATTGGTGGCTGAAGTCCATTGTTGCGTTAATCACATACCGTTTTTATTATTGTCTTGTAGATCTTTGTACAGGTTATACCTTGTAAAGTTAATTGCACTGTCTGAAACATAATTAACTATTTAGTAATTTAAAAAATAAATGGAAATTTTACAGGAGGTTGGGCAAACCCTTTAATAGCAGACTGGTTTGCTGATTACACAAGGGTTGTGTTCTCTCTCTTCGGCGATAGAGTAAAATTATGGCTAACGATCAACGAACCGATAATTTTATGCGAAGGTGTCTACAATACAGGAATCATCGCTCCACCATACTTAATGCCTGAAGTCGCTCCGAATATTTGTAGCAAGAACGCAATTATGGCGCATGCTAAAGCTTGGAGAATTTATGACGAGGAATTCAAACCGAAATACCATGGTATGTTAACCTTTAGTTTTTAAAGTTTTTGAAGGTACCTAACTCTTTGTTACCCGATACCTAATCTTGAATAGATTACACAATAACTTCGATGAAAACTGCGTCGTAGTTTCGATATGTCGTATGCGAATTAGCCGTAATATATTCCGGACCGTTTCATCATCTCCTGGCAATGCCAATTATTTTTGAGGACAACTAAGGCGAGCGCCTTGGGCACTCAGCCGATTTTATTGGACAACTAGCTCAAGGGTGCACGGCACACATGTGCTTGACCTGTTGCCTGATACGTGCAATTCGCGACCTATCTGAGCTGATCTAAACTAACTACTCACACATATATGAGTTGTTAGAACATATATGTGTACCAAGGACACATACCTCTACAACTCTTATATATATTTCGTATCGGATAATTTTCTAAACAATTTCAGTTCGATAAGGGAAATAAACAAAACCCTTTCACTTTCACGTGTAAGTGGGTATGCCTGCACGTGTGTGGGGGTGATATGTGTAATGTTGTTGCGGTGATGTAATATTTTGTGTCGCTGTATCGCGCGAGCAGCGTACTCAAGGGCTCCACGCCGAGGGAACGGACCTAGGCTTGAGTCACTGCCGAGGGGGGCCTAATCTGGTGTGCGGGAGTGAAATTTACCCCCAGACCACGTCTGAGTGATTTGTGGTTACGCGGGCGTGAGCGTGAACACGCCCTCTTTGAAGAGACAGGCTGGTACTGATCGTTGGCTGATGTGATTGAATCAGGAGGGTCGGTAAAAATGTGTCGCGGAAGTCTTGTGGCGCGCAGCGTTGGGTGCGGTGGCGAATACCGCTAAGTAACTGGGATGATTCGCGGATTTTTCATAGTAACTACTAGCAAGTGATTTTATGTACACTCAGATAAAAGGTATCTTCAGGTCCCTGTGGAGATCCTTATTCCGGACTTACCATGGGACACCGGTAACTTTACGTTGAACGCGGTTCTGGAGAACCTACAGCTTATGAAGGATATATTTTGGCGTGTGTGCCAAAACAGGACAACTATATGTTATATTAGGACGGAAGTTGCCAGCGGAAGTGCAAAGTAACTCCATATCTATTTATCGTTAGATTTCTCAAACCAATCCCTTTTTCAATCAAAAATCATTAATAGATAAACTAAACCGGACTATAACCATTTAACCTATTGACCCTAAGTAGTTCACAAATTGGTGGCCACAACGTGATCCTGATTCCCAAACTTCTGAGGCGGATTTAATTTAGGACTCAATCGTTACATTATTTTTGTTTTTGTTCCCAGACTTTAACCCCTTTATAATCATGTTGTCATGTTACCAGGTAAGGTGTCTATTACGAATAACTTAATATGGTTCGAGCCGTATTCAGAAACTGACGAAGAAGTAGCTGAAATGGCCCGAGAGAATATGGTAAGGTTGTTTCTTATATGAAGAGTTATTATAGCTCATTTTATGGGTTTAATAAAAATATCTACTTCGATCGTTAGTCGATTGTCTCTAATGTTATGTGGCTTGTTACAGTCATTCAGGTATGTATACGTATACGACATACTTGAACGGCCCCAAAAGCTTTTTAATACAGTTTAAAGCTCTTAGTAACGACTATCAAGGGACTGAGCATTTTTTTTTCGTTATAGTTTTCGTTATAAGGGAGAGAACAAATAAATGGTTTTGTGGTAAACCAACCGGATAGGATTAATTTCTACGTTGTAGAAAATTTACACTTTATTTATAGACTAGCTTCTGCCCTCGACTTTGTTCGCACAGAATAGTTACTTTAGGTTAACGCTAACACGCAGCGGAAGCTCTTAGAAGAAGTAGAATAAAAAACTATTTTAAAACATTATTCGTTCATGCCCCGTTCCTATTGGTCCTAACGTGATGATATATATCTTCTTTGATAATAGAGCTATCTAACACTGATTTTTAAAATGGGACCAATAGTTCCTGAGATTACCGCGTTTAATCTAGTAAACAATCAAATCCTCCAGATTTATAATATTAGTATACATTACTACTCTTCTCTCGTACTTAATTCCAGTCGTCATTCAAATTACAATAACTTTTAATAGAGTGGACTGATTTTATTGAAACAAGAAATTAGTTACTCCTGAAGATATGCTTTATGTTTTTGTTGATGCTTTAATATTGTGAACTCAGTACTTCAGCAATGATATGAGATCATACAAACAGAAAGACATACACACAGACATTTCTAAAAATGTATTGTTATTTATTTTAGACACCTCCAACAATTTTTTTTTTTTCACGAAAATCAAATAGTACAGACAATTTAGATTTACATTTTTATTATATGTATAGAAGATTTTAGCGTTTAGAGCCTAATGGGACCTAAAATACTAGCGCATTAAGTCTAAGAAGCCTAGAAATATTACTGCTGTAACACTTGAAGACAACTTTAGATTTTGAGTTTTTGGCGGGATTTTAGTCTGTCATGTAATAGATTTTATATTTTATTCATAATCTTGTATTATTTGACTCTATATTGTGTAAATTTGGTGCTGTTTTACGTAATAGAGTTAGTTTATTGTGCATAAGTGAAGTGAATGGAAAATAATACCACGGAGCATGAAATTCTGAAATGCCACAGAAATTCCCTGGAAAGTTCTAACTAGGGATCCACCATCTTGTTAGAATATTGATTCACACGGCGCTTTAATATTGAAATGATCGTACGACGCTTGTAATATTATTGACTACGTGACATTGGCAGTAATAATCTGAAAGATTGATGAAAAAAAAAGGTTGAACATAAATAAGGACGATAATATAGACTGACGTATCACTTAAATAAAGGCAAAGCTCTGTCCGGATAAATAGTCAGTGTCTACAGAGTGTTAATGGTTTCCCTGACCGACCAACTGACAATACGTATTTTCGTTTTTCGGTCATATCATTACTCAAAATCAGGCAAAACTGTGATTAAACGATAAACCTATTAACAATGATAATTTACATTGTCTTTTTTTTCTCAAACTGACTACGTTATTGACCTAGCAAGGTCTTAACAGCTTCACCGGACTACTAAGGCGAGCGCTTAAGGCACTCAGCCGATTTTATTTTGGCAACCAGCTCAAGGGTGTACGGCCCCCCTCGGCTTGGCTGTTGCCTGTTGCATGCAAAATCGCGACCTAGCTAACTATTCATATATGTATGAGTTGTTGAAACGTATATGTGTACCAAGCATATACGCCTCAACACCTCCTCCATAAATTTATTATCGGAAAACATTTACATTGTAATTTTGTAAAAAAAAACAGGCCGGGCGTTACTCACATCCTATATATTCGAAAACCGGCGACTGGCCGCATGTTGTCAAGAAAATCATAGCGAATGCAAGCAAAAAGCAAGGCTACCATAAATCTTACCTACCCTCGTTTACCAAGGAAGAGATAGAGTTCGTTAAAGGTAACTCTACATCAATCATTTGCTTCTTAAAATAAATAAAGACCAAATTTGATAATCATATGTAGTCATTTTTGTAGGTGAAACTATTGATTTCAACATAAATGGGTCGGCTCGCCCGGGGTTACCACCCCCTCACAGAAAACCGACGTCAAGTAACAGTGCTTGCACTGTTGCATTTCGTTTGGTCAGTGAGAGCGCCGGAGACCCACCTCTCCTCCTCTCGCCCCTCCCTCCTTCCTTCCCTCATACCCCTTACCCAAAAAAAAAAGGTTGGCAACGCACTTGTCACTCCCTTGGTGTTGTAAATGTCTATGGACGATGGTGATCACTTAACATCAAGTGACCCGTCTGTTTCTTTGCCTCTTATGTTATATACAAAAAAGTCTTAACAGCTGAGTATTTTTGTATTTAAAATTTGTACGAACAGGACCTTCGTCTTGTAAACGTGGCTCTGTTAATACGGTGTGTATATATTTGTCTATTTAGTTTGCAATCATATGGTTCTGGATAAAATTGCTCTTTTAGATAACCCTCATATTTTCTAGCTGATAGCACATTCAAGTTAAAAACATTTTAAAAAATGCATTTGAGTGAGGGTACATTTTACATTGAGCCTTTTTTATGGTTTTACTTTTGGCAACCCATTTTCTAGTAGATTATTATTGCCATTGTGAAGTAAGTAATGATATTACAAGTTTCTTGCGATTATTTCAATGAACTAACATAATAGCGGTGTAAGGAACTCGAACGATTACAATGTTAATAACTCTATGAACCCAATTATTTCATACGTGACTGCAAGAAACGTAATGTAATGTTGATTCAACGAAAAAAATTACCAGTTAGAAGATTTTTTTTTCGACAATTCATTAGTTGTTACGTTATAATAAATCAAAATATAAAAAAGAATGTGGTGTCGTGGGACACGAGATAGGAACGAAGTTCCTTCGGCTAATGTAGAATCGACACAATTTGCAAAAAAAAATATAGTGCTCAATTTTATGTAATCGTAATTCAAATTATCAATTAAAATAACAAAATATGTCTCTTTATTTTTGTTTGACAACATAAAATTACATAGAAATAGAAATAATTACAAAAAAGGAGAAAGAGAAAGGTATTATACACTACTCGCTTGTGTATACGACTGTCGCGCACGCGCACGTCTTTACTCCGCGCACTTTTCGTTACGGTTTTACTATCATATTTTTTTCAGTCCGGTCGCGCACCAAAATCTCTATCTCCTCCAAGCCAACTTCGTTCCAATATAATATAATAGAACATATAAACGATAATTCCTACTTTTATTTGGCAGGAACATACGATTTCTACGCAATTAATTATTACACCAGCCGTGTAGCAAGAAAAGCTAAACCCGGAGAGGAACTAGGTTTGTGGCCATTAGGCGATGCTCCCGAGATTGACGCAAAATTATTGTGTGATCCTAATTGGAAAACATCGATAATTGCCTGGTTCTGTGTAAGTCTCTAATTGAATATAACTGTTTAGGCTAAAATGGGTAAAGAACATTCTAACACACAAGGGGGCCTACCCAGGTTGCTTATCGACAATCACTAACGCAAACAGGAAACACAAAAAAAAAGATATGTCATTTCCATACGTTTTTTCGTTTTCTATTTGCGTTAGTGACTGTCTATAAGCAACTTGGGTAGGACCCAAGGGTACATTATACTTCCCTTTTTTAAATCTATCCAGTACCTTTTAAATATCCTCCCCCAAACCTCTCACTGCTGTGTATGTCGGTCCTAGTCTGAGCTACGACACATCTCGGTGATTGCAAAATCGATGAAAATTGGTTTATAGACATACTGAAGAAGGGCCTGCTATTTTGGAGGAGTCCTATATTTCGTCCTTTATTACGCTGTCGTAACGATAAAAGATATATGATTGAGTTCTAGAGCTTGATAATGCCTACAAAAAAGTCAGCGACAAATATGTCTAACTTTTAAATATAAGTCACAAAAAGTAGATTTTTATATTTAAAAAATATTTTAAATCGTTGAGTGATGTTTATTGTTCATATTATCAACAACAATTATGAATTCTTGTCCGCACCTCGGTAGCGCCCGCGCCCACGACCTCACCGCGCTCGCCACCCTCTGTGCCGCGCGCGGCTCAACCCGGGCGGGCCCTTATGGCCCCCTGGGCCCCCCGACCATTAGTCTGTTAGATACCTTAGGAAAACTTTACGAGCGGCTCCTTCTGAACCGTCTTTAGTTCTCGATTACAGATTCAAAATTAATACCACCTGAGCAGTTCGGATTTCGCGCCGAACACTCTTGCACGAATCAAGTACACCGCCTCACGGAGTACATTTTCTCTAAATTTAACGCCGATCCGAAACGTAAACCGAAACGCACAATTGCAGTCTTCTTCGATATCACCAAGGCCTTCGATAAGGTCTGGCACGGAGGGCTCATCCATAAATTATGTAAATCTCGCGTACCCGATAGGTTAATTCATATTATCCGCGATTATCTCACTGATAGGACATTCCGCTTCAGAGTGGATGGTGAACTATCGCTGCCCCACCCGATACGCTCAGGTGTGCCACAGGGCTCCATACTCGCGCCCACGCTCTTCAATCTGTTCATCAGTGACCTACCTCGGTCTCGGGGGGTCGAGGTAGGTTGTTACGCTGACGATACCGTTGTTTACACTTTCAGCTTGCGGTCGGACTTTCTTAGGAAGCGCATCGAAAAAGCCGTTCATACTCTCGGTGGATGGTTTCGTCGATTGCGCATAGAAATTAATCCCGATAAGAGTGCCGCAATACTCTTCGATCCCACGAAACGCGTTAATAAATTTGAGCCCATCAGGTTATACGGAATCGATATCCCTTGGGCCGAAGAGGTCAAATATCTCGGTGTCACATTAGATAAACATTTAAAGTTCAATTCACATATAGACAGAGTGCGAAACAAAGCCGCTATGGTCTTGGGTCGCCTCCATCCGTTGCTTTGTCATAAGAGTAAGATGTCCCTCAGACACAAGCTCACTTTGTATAAGACGTGTATCCGTCCCGTGATGACATATAGCTGCCCCGTTTTTGCGCATATGTCCAAAGATAACTTTCATAAGCTGCAGGTTCTCCAAAATCGTGTTTTACGTAAAGTGACCGGTGCTCCGTGGTACGTTCGGAGAGTCGATCTCCATAGAGACCTAGAGATCCCTTCTATCTGGGCGTACGTAAAATCACTTGCGATTAGTTATTTTGAAAAAGCTGCGAATCATCCCAATCCGTTAGTGGTATCCGCTGCAAACTATGAAACCGTACCTAACGTTGCGCGTTATAAAAGACGTCCGCGATGCATTTTTATCGACCCTCCTGATTTAATCACGTCAGCGAACGATCAGTACCAGCCTGTCCCTCAAAACAGAGCGTGCTCACGCCCACGCCCGCGTAACCACAGATCATGCCGCCGTGGTCTGGGGGTTAATTTCGCTCCCGCACACCCGATTAGGCCTCCCACTGCAGCGGCTCAAGCCTAGGTTCGATCCCTCGGTAAGGAGACCTTGAGTGCGTTGCTTGCGCGATACGGTGACACACAAATATACATCACTGCTACAACACTACACGATCACCCCCACACACGTGCACGCCTACACGCTTACACATGAAAGTGGAAGGGTTTACTTTTTTTCCTCATCGAACTGAAAAACTCTCAATTTTCCGATAATAAATATATGGAGGAGTTGTTAAGACGTGTATGCTTGGTACACATATACGGTTCAACAACTCATACATATATGAATAGTTAGCTAGGTTAGCTAAGATAGGTCGCGATTTTGCATGCAACAGGCAACAGCCAAGCCGAGGTGTGCCGTGCACCCTTGAGCTGGTTGCCAAAATAAAATCGGCTGAGTGCCTTAAGCGCTCGCCTTAGTAGTCCGGTAAAGCTGTTAAGACCTTGCTGGGTCAATAGCGTAGACATTTCTGAATGAATTCTTGTCAATATGTAATGATATAATAACTGACCGACTTTGTTTTGCATTAAACGCTTGACTGTATTATGCGCGAACACGAACTAAAATGGAAATGCAAGCGCTATATAAACAATAACGTCATTAAACCTAAAATAGTTAATATTTAATAATTTTTTTTTTTTTTAATTATTAAATAAAATTATTTTTTAATTATTAAAAAAATATATGCTCACGGATACGATTTTCACGTAAAAAAAAACTACATATAAGCAAAAAAAAGGTACGGACCAAGAGTCTGCAGAATAGAAAAAACTAAAAAAAAAAAACACGACCACAACAGCTACGGAACCCTGTAAACTGATTTAACGCTCTAAACTGATTACCCCTAAACGAATTCCTTTCAGTTATACCCTGAAGGCTTGCGACGACAACTGGTTTGGTTGAAACAAAAATACGGTGACTTGGAATTCTTCATCACGGAGAACGGGTTCCCAACTGGCAGTGGTTTGGACGATGAAGACCGTGTTATCTCCTACAGGGAGACACTGAGAGAGGTGAGTTATACCCATATTGTAGGTCTCAAATGATCGTTTTTTTTTTAATGTGAAACATCTATAGGCGCTGGTAAACCTGATTGTTGGCTTGGCGCGCCGTGGCGACGCAAAATACGAACTTTACACCATTAACGAAATACTCAAAAACATTTGCAACCCTATCTGTATAAGTTTACTTAAGATTCAATTATTTTTTATTTAATATTCTATGACGTCATACGCATGCGATAGAGACGCGTAGAAATGTTATATCGCCAATGTCCATACTACGTTTAAATCACCGGTTCTCGTCCGATCGCCGAATTTAAACAACGTCGAACGGGGTCAGTACTTGGATGGGTGTCCACCTTTTTTTTTACATGGGGAAATCCTTTATGGATACGCCACCCTCCCGGGGGAGAGGGTGGGTTATGTCCGACACCCACGGACTAAAAACTCCATGGTTCCCCACTACCCTATAACAGGGGACACGGGATGGCAAGGCACTCAGCATGTCACCCTGGCGGCCAACTCAGTTTTGAAGCTGAGCCACTTGCGCTAAAAGAGAGACAGCCTGGCAAACATAGACTGTCTCCCAGACGGCCGAGATGGGTCTCCACCTGGGAACACCACGTGACGTAAGCTTTTTGTTTTTAAACTTAGGAGCTGAATAATTCTCATAACTAATGTAGGTCAGAAATACAGTAAGCAAGATCAAAATAATAGGCATGTAACGCGATACAGCGTGTAGGGAACCGAGATCGTTTTAGCGTGCGTGATCCGAGAGTTACGGATATGGCCGAACTGTGAACACCTATGTCAATGGAACACAATCAGTTTTATACGCAACACCCATGCTTTATTGACAGTATTCCAAATTTTAAAAATTAATAGCGAGAAATCCAGTTCAATACGATCTTAACAATATTACGAGTTTAAACAATATACAACCCGCCTCTACTTTACGTAGTTCTTTTATATGGCCTAAATCGTAATGAGAGAAGATGATAGAAGGTACGTAAGATTTTTTTCCACCAATTTTGTTTTTGTTGCGTGAAAATTCAAATATATTATATTTCCTAAAATATTCATATAGTTCTAGTCAATTTTGACTTATATGTAGTACCTGACGTAAATGAGACATTATATTGGATCAAATTAATACAAATAATAAAAAAGACAATTTTTTAAATAATCCGTAAGAAATTCACTAAATAATAGTGAAAACCCTATCGAAGTTCATTGCATAATTAAATACATTTAAGTGAATAATAATGAAAACGCGTAAAGCAACTTTTTTTTTCTCGAACTGACTACGCTTTTGACCCAGCAAGGTCTTAACAGCTTCACCGGACTACTAAGGCGAGCGCTTAAGGCACTCAGCCGATTTTATTTTGGCAACTAGCTCAAGGGTGCACGGCACACCTCGACTTGGCTGTTGCCTGTTGCATGCAAAATCGCGACCTATCTTAGCTAACCTAGCTAACTATTCATATATGTATGAGTTGTTGAAACGTATATGTGTAACACGCCTCAACAACTCCATATATTTATTATCGGAAAGTTTGGAGTTTTTTTAGTTCGATAAGGGAAAATAAGTAAACCCATCCACTTTCATGTGTAAGCGTGTAGCGTGCACGTGCGTGGGGGTGATCGTGTAGTGTTGTAGCAGTGATGTATATTTTGTGTCACCGTATCGCGCAACCCGCGTAAAGCAACTTTATTTTATAATGTGTAGGCAGATAAGCTTTTGATAAAGGAAAACAGAATGCTAAAACATAAATATAATTTAATTAATAATGTATAGGATATTGTATATTGCTGTTTATGTGTAGGTTGGTAGAGCCACGCTGGAGCTATTACTAGTTTCTGCAAGAATGGATAGTTTCATCCGCGGTAGTACCATCCTCTCATAAAAAACCGACGTGAAGTAATAGTACTTGCATTGTTGCGTTTCGTTCGGTTAGTGAGAGCGCCGGAAGAACTTTCCAGGGAGTTTTTGTGGCATTTCAGAATTTCATGCTTCGTGGCATTATTTCTCATTCACTTCACTTATGCACAAGAAACTAACTATAATACTTAAAACACCACCAAACTTACAAAATATAGAGTCAAATAACAAGATTATGAATAAAATCCACTACATGACAGACTAAAATCCCGTCAGAAACTCCAGAGGTTCTTTGTTTGTAAAGTGCTAGGTATAATTATGAATAGTTCTGCACGAGTTTATTATTTGTTTTAATAAAAAGCTGACTAGTAGGGCAATGAATAATATGTCGTACGAATGTACTAACGAACACACAAGGAGACCAATGTCCTGTTTATCAAACGTTACGAGTCTTATATTATTATAGGCGTTTTCTCTTACGTTCACACGTGTATTGTATAAGTTACCTTATCTTGTAAAATAAAAATATTAGTTTACAGAAACTTGTAATATATGTCCTTATTACTTGGATGTTGGTAAGTTGATAGGCGGTAAAGCCACGCTAAAGCTATGACTAGTTTCAGCATGAATGGGTCGGGTCGCCCGGGGTACTACCACCTGACCCACAGAAACACCGGCGTAAAGTAACAGTGCTTGCATTGTTGCGTTTCGTTTGGTCAGTGAGAGCGCCGGAAGCCCACCTCACCTCCCTCTCCTATTTTTCCTCCCTTCCACATCCCCTTCAAACACAGGTTGACAACGCACTTGCGACTTCCCTGGTGTTGCAAATGCTTATGGACAGTGATCACTTAACATCAGATGACCAACAAGATCGTTTGTCTCCAATTACAATTAAAAAAAGTTTCTATTTGAACTCATATATTTTATAAACGTAATTTACAATAGTCCAGGAACCATGGGCCCTTTTTACATTTGATTAAGTACTACTATCAAGCTAATTTTCTCTAGATTACCTACCACAATCTAGTTTTCGTACGGGAAATTGTTGGGCGTCTCATCAAAATGAAGCTACTGGCGGAAAATTAGCTTAATAGTAATCAAGTGCAAAAATGGATAGTGGATCCAGAAATAAAGTTCCTTTGAGACTCGAACACATCTAAACTATTGAACGTATCATCATACCACTATGACCATTGAATGCAGAATTTAGTTAGTTGGTTCTATGCTACTTATTTTTTGGATTCTTTTAGCCCTTTGATTTTTTTTTTATTTAGAAATTTTTTGATGCATATCCAATCCGACGGATGTCATCTAGTATTTTAATATAACTCATACAAAAACCTTTATTTTCATAGGTACTACGCGGAATTAAAGAAGACGGATTGAACATAACAGGGTTTACCGCCTGGACTCTCATGGATAACTTCGAATGGATGGACGGATACTTGACAAAGTTCGGACTGTACGAAGTCGACTTTAGTTCACCAAACCAGACGCGGACACCGCGAGCTTCGGCCCACTTCTATAAGAAAGTTATTAAGAATCATTCGCTACGAGAATATCATGAAGAATTGTAACGTCAATTATATCTAAAATTCGAAATACTGCATTTATAAAAACCACCTAAAGTCAGCTTTGACTATATTCTAGAAAATACTTTCATATTCATTACAGTTAGTACAAAACAACACAAATATATTATGCATAATGTCTCGAAATATTAGGAGTCATTCAATTATTACGTAGGAGTTTTTGGCGGGATTTTAGTCTGTCATGTAGTGGATTTTAAATTTTAATCATAATCGTGTGTTATTTGACTCTATATTGTGTAAATTTGGTGGTGTTTTATGTAATATAGTTAGTTTGTTGTGCATAAGTGAAGTGAATGGAAAATAATACCACGGAACATGAAATTCTGAGATGCCACAAAAACTCCCTGGAAGGTTCTAGCAAGGGATCCACCATCTTGTTAGAATATTGATTCACACGATGCTTAATATTGAAATGACCGCACGACGCTTGTGATATTATTGACTACGTGACAATGACAGTAATAATCGCAAAGATTTATTGCAAAAAATAAAGTTAAAAAAAAACTATTACGTAAGCAGAATTTTCGTAATTCCTTACTGTCCTCTTCCCCCAGCCCCCCCCCACCCATAATTACTTAAACGTTTATATAAGTATACTCAAATCGGTCTAATTACATAAACAAATATTGCTGACGTAATCACCTTCCAGACCCCTCAACCTCTGTGTCATTTAACATAAGTAACTCAAAGACCCCCCGCCCCCCATCAGTGCTTAGGTAATATATGAATGACCCCTTACTAGACATGAGGTCATATAACAATAAGTTTATGAATAAAATATATAGTATATTAGAATCCCGCCAAAAATTGAAATAAATATTTAAGTTTGTGATGTTTCGTTCCCTTTAAGAGATATAATTTTTTCTGAGACGATTAATAAATAAACAAGTCAAAATGCATTGTTTTATTTCATTTCTATACATTTATTTCTTTTTCCTATATTCGCTTTTATTTTTCGCTTTTATAACCTTCTCTAGTGTCAATAAAGGCGCGTTTTTGCTTTTTCGCTTCTGTTTCTTGAGTTCGCCTGATTCTATAGCTTTTTTCATTACCTGTAAATTGAAATTCTCATTGCTTTGTTTATAACATTAAGGCTAGAAACATGGTAGATTACTACAATTTTGCATTGATTTTTAAAGATTTATGTAAAAATAATTACAAAAATGTTTTCTCATACAAAACTGTTTACGTGGATTTTTAATTATTTTTTATAAAATATTTTTTTTAAATAAAAAGTCACAAAATTTCACAACAATCTGTTGGGTAGTTGAATCTCGAAAACGCAACAGACAGACAAACAAACCAACTTAAATTAGTATTTATAATACTAGTCAGGACGGATTGAAGGCCTAAATGGATAAATGGAAAGATTGTTTATTTGTTACGCTTTTACGCCTCAACAAGCCAACCTCCCCTCCCTCTCCTCCCCCTCTCCCCCCTCCCTCGCCCCCTCCCTCTCCCCACTCATCGCTCCCCCTTTGCCATTCCTTCCCCACCCCGTCCGATTCTGCCCAAGTATAAGTTTGCAACGCACTTGCGACTACCCTGGTGTTGCTAGTGTCTATGAACGGCGGTGACCATTTAACATCAGGTGACCCGTCTCCGATGATATAAAAAAACAACCTGCATTAACACGAAAAAAGCCGCAGAAAAAAATACTGTCAACATACCTCTAAAGCCTTTTCCTTTGGAATATTAAACGCAGAGGGATCGTTCAACGTCGGATACTTGAAGGAAAATCCTCTCGGATATAACGGCCTTGTCAATAAGCTTTCCAATTGTCGCTTTTTCGCCCGCAGAGCTTTTTCAATCGACGGGTCTATTTGTTTCACGGGACTTTGATAAGAATTAAGGTGGTTTTTATAAGTTTTTATAATATATCCCATATTGGGAAGACTCACAAAACCACTATAAGACCAGTTATGCTGTATGGATCTGAGTGCTACGGAGACAGACTCATGGGGCATTTCACGTGAGGCGGACAGCGAAAAAAGATTGAGGTTCTGGAATTCGTTCACATTGAGCCTAATTAAACTTCTAGTTAGTATGAACGTGAATACACAATATCTTTTTTTATCATGCTTATTTGTAAAGTTATGGGCTTCTACAGAACAGTCACATTTGAAATTTTGATTTTTTGAAAGTAATTTTTCGATTCATACAAATTTACAATAAACACAGCGAATTATATAGAAATTTTTTGCTCTTTTTGAAAATAAATCTTATATAACACTACACTGTAGCCTCCTGATGCTGTACCCTGAATCGTGCCCTGTCAACAACTTGCATATTTCCCTATTGCAGAACACTAAATTGTAGTCTCTTGACCCATATTCCCTGAATTCTGCGCGGTGTAAGAGACTTGTTTACTTCGCTCTTGCAGAATCCTATACTGTATTCTCGTGGCCCCTGTCCCCTGAATCCTGCTCTGTATGAGAGCTTTGCTTACTTTCCTCTTGCCGAACCCAATACTGTAGTCTCCTGGCCCCTATCCCTTGAACCCTGCGGCGTATCAGAAACCTGTTTCCTTCCTTCTTGCAGAACGTTATACTGTAGTCTCGTGGCCCCAATCCCCTGAATCCTTCCCCTTATCAGAAACCTATTGATTTCCCTCCTGCAGAACTCTATACTGTAGTCTCTTAATTTTGCTCCCTGAATCCTGTCCCATGTTCTTAGCACCAAACCCCTGAACCCTATCCCCTATCCCTTGGTCCCTCTCGCTTGTGCCCTGGCCTATGTAACTTTGTATAAAGGATACAGGTCATCATCATCAACGATAATGTCCATCTCCCTAGCCGCTTTATCCCGCCATCCGACAGACTGCGCCGCTCGCCGTTGCTTGGTGTACAAAGCGTCCAAATCCCGTGCGACTTGTACCAACTCTATCAACGAGCTCAATGTCTGAGACGCCACCGGGAACGTCTCCAATTCTGATGCTGTGATAACGACATATATTCATATAGTATTATTCTCGTTGACACTTTTATTTGAGCAAATCGTAATAATTGTTTGTATCAAAATATAACAGAGACACTAAATAACAACCTGGAAAGTTTTAAAATGAGGAGACTATTTTGTTGTAATATTTAGACTAAAAACACAGACTCTTTGAAATGATAATATGTTAGCTTAGTTGATAGCGTATTTGGGCACCGCGTCGATCAACCTAGTTTTGAATCCTTGTAACTGAGTCTCTTTTTTTATTGTACGACGACATAGTGACTGCACTATGCCTGATGGTAAGCACAGTACAATCCAAAAACATTGGCAGCCTCCGAGAGACTGATTATCCATCGCCGGTCACCGTTGTCATGCCGACCTGTTTAAGTGTCTCTTCAGGTTACGCTTGAAGGACCCCATGTCATAGGAAAAGAGAATTAGAGTCTAGTTTTCTGTGAAGTAAAAAATCCGGTTGGCCAACTGGCACCCTCGAGTTAAAAATCTATTGCCAACCACTCTATGGGTATGTTCTAACAGCTAAACCAGTCCCCTTCTGAATTGGCGTATTTACCCTTTTTTAACATCATGGGAGCGTGATTAAATGCTAAAACTTATAAAATACAGAAGTTATCAGAATTTACTGTGTAATCACTTCTCAGTTAATAATAGCAGTAACACTCTCCAATACAACAATAATACTGTAAACATCCTACGTTTAACTATCCGACCTATAACCCTTCAAGAGTATAAAAGGCGTAGCACGCTATAAGCCACTGTTGCCGTTTTAGCGATTTTGTCGCTAGATCTATCGGATTCTGGACATGTTTAACGCCTTATTTTTCAATCTAGCGACTTTAAAAAAATTAGCGACTTCTAGCGACTAATTGGATATTGAAAATATTTAAGTATTTTGATACGAATTTAATTGTAATTACTGGTTACAACATGAATTGTTGATGTTCTTTTTGGAATTTGCCTACCAGAATGACGTCCGATCTCGGGGTCGACCAGAATGAAAACAGCAAGAAAAGTTATAAAGTGACTAAAACTTGTTATAACTAATCCAACTAAAGCCTTTGGTTCGTTTTATCACAGCGAAGATTCGCAATATAGTATTTTCACCATATTTTTTACCATGGAATATTATGAAATATTTGGCGACTCCTGGCGGATTTTTTAATTATGTGTATTTTAAAATCTAGTAACTTTTTAATTAACGTCTGGAGACTTTTTTATCTCTTAAACGGCAACTTTGCTAGAAGCTACGCGCATCCGCGAACACGGCATCGGAACATTCACACCTAAAAATAAAGAGGCCAACAATGGTGACATAATAATTCATGACGTCACACTTTCTCGATCACGAATACATACTTTTATTCAAGGTCCGGCATAACTTGGCGTACAGATAGGCTTCGGACGGTTCCATCATCAATATCGTGAGGCCTTCCTTGTTCGCCCTCGCGGTTCGACCGCTCCGATGGACATAGTTCTCGGCCGTACGGGGGACCTGGTAATGTACCACGTGGTCCACGTTCGGGATATCGAGACCACGTGCCGCTACATCGGTCGATATGAGCACACCGTGAGGATCATCACGAAATCTGTGTATATATAAGTAAAATTGAGATGTCTCCTGTATCAGATCTAACCTTCGATACAATGAAACCTATTTTGACGAGAATTTTGAACACAGAAATAGAGGTCTTTTCAGACCATAATCTGAGCTACACTGCCGTCCAAAGAAACAGAGACATTATAATATATTAGTCCGCGTCAATCTTTTTGGCTGCTGTGAATATATTGATTTGAGTGATTTTAACACAAAACAAAGTCAAATTATTATTGTAGGAATTTAAAATTGGCATTTATTTTCCCTTAAATTGTCTCGATGTTACGATAATACGTTATTTATAGCTAAATTTGTGTTCAGCTATATTCAGAGCGGTCAATTCACATACAGGCTGAAAGTTTAGATAATAGCAGTATTTATGGAGAATCTGCACTCGATTCTCGTCCTAACTCAATTAAAAAAAATAGGTGCTTAATTTTTTATCTACTTATCTCATCTCGATAACTGTATCGTAGGGTGATTTCACTTTCATTTGAAACAAAACGTACATAATAACATTTATTGTCCGTTTTATTATCGAAGGCTATTAACATCGGGTCGCCCGTTGCAACTTTTGGTACCGCTCATTGCGCCTAGGTTTATTACGATTGTGTTCATACTTTTGAAAGTCATAGAACAAACTTTAACTTAGGTTCTCTGTGTTATTTATTAATATTTGTTTTGATATTATTATTGTATATCTTAAATGTGACCATAAAGTATTCTATCCTAGAATACTGCGACTGTTTAACATTTCACCTGATATATTCAGGATCATGAAAAGATGATGTATCTAATAGATTATCTATAATGGATAAAAGGCTATTTTTTTCCTATAGTAACAATCCACGCGGACGAAGTCGCGGGCAAATGTAGTTTTTATTAAACGAACATTGTTCCTTTATTCAACTTTTTAATTAGGTTGATCACTTTACACTAAAAACTTCATAACTAAGAGGATGTTCTGTGCTCTGACCAGATGTTTTCTTAAGATTAACTTATACTACACTTGACTATTGATATGTTCGGAGTATTGTATAGGTTACCTTTCAAGATTCTTCAGTCTTTGCCGCTGTTGCATGTTCGCGTGAAGCGGTAACGGGTTGCATTTGAGCAGAGTTAAAAGTTGTGCCAATCTGACAAAAGGGTGGAGATACAATGTTTACCCGTGAAAAAATAGTTATGAAAAGATAATTTCGATCGACATAAGTTCAATCCTACGAGCCAGTTTTCGGTAAAAGGGAAAATCGTGATAAAATCAATAGTATTGTAGTAAAGATTTTTATAAAACCTATCTAGATAACGTTGGAAATAAAACAGCAGTTACACTTAATACTATACTTCGGATGGTTAATTGAAATTATTGCATTTTTAGCGACTTAATTATAATCTTTTGTAGACATTTTTACATTAAAAAAACTACCCACTAAACTACCACTGCAGTAATAGTTCTTGCATTGTTTCGTTTCGTTCGGTCAGCGAAAGCGCCGGAGGCCCACCTTCCTTTCCCCTTCCCCCCCTCCTTTCCCTTCCCCTTTTCTTTCTCCTCTTCATTTCCTCATTCACAGGCTGGCAAAGCACTTGCGATTCCCCTGGCGTTGCTAGTGTCTATGAACTGTGGTGATCACTCAACATCAGAAAACCCACCTATTCGGTTGCCTCCTTTGAAATAAAAGAGCATGGTGGTAAGGCTTCTTCTAAGTCTACCTGACTAACTATCGCACTGCTGCTGATAGCTGCCCTTGAGAGCCAGCATCCTCTAGGGTTAGCGTGTTCACAATCTTGAACCACATCCATCATACAAAATCAGATGAGATTGTGACCCAGCACTAAAGCTAACAAAGTATATCTATCTACATACAAATAGGCAGAAACGGTTAAAAACATCGCCCTACTCTGTTTCTCAGCCGAATTTCTTCATTCTTTTTTATTTAATTTTGAAACTATTCAGGAGCTTTAGTGTTATCAAAAATTGTAAACAGTTTTTTTTCCCTATGATCTGAGTTCAACCACTGGACAAACGCTCGAATTCTCTTCTTTTTTTACCCTTCCCCAAAAACAAAGGCTCGTAGGATTCGAACTGTGTTGCTATTACTGGTTTGAACATGAACGGGTCGGCTCGCCCCCGGTACTACCACCCGACCCTCAGAAACACCCATGTGAAGTAACATTGCTTATATTGTTGCGTTTCGTTATTTCACTGAGAGCGACGGAGACCCACCTCCCCAACCCTCTCCCTCTCCTCCCCATGCCCCCAAACACAGGCTGACAACGCACTTGCGACTCCTCTGATGATGCTAGTGTCTATGGACGGTGGTGATCACACTTAACATCCAGTAACACACCAGTTCGATTGCATTCTGTTATATAAAAAAAAAACTGGGAGCCTACCCAAGTTACTTATCGACAATCACTAACGCAAATAGAGAACTAAAAAATGTATGGAGATGACATATGGTGGCGCCGTTGCGTTCTCGACGCCACTGCGGGGTTGTTTCTAT
>JACEII010000224.1:233587-259312 GCA_014332785.1 Antheraea mylitta | reverse complement strand
AATTTTTTTAAAGTTCATTTAACATTTTGTATATGATTATATTGTAAAGTAAAGATTTGCCCTCATTTTCTCTGTCAATACACTTGTCAGAAACCGAGTTACGCGGCTAGTATTGTATAAATATTCTTTATCTTCAAACCAATCAACATTACTATGGGCATAAAAATTGACTTGTTATAGCGTCGCCTTAGTGACAAAATATAGTAAAGTGAATCATAAAAACCCTCTCCAAGAAAGAAAAACATATATGCGCTTAAGTCAAGTATTAGAATTCCCACAATAGGAATGAGTTTTAACGCGACATCTCACTATAATGGAGTCAGCAGTCTGCAAACCCATTATGGAGAGACAAATGACACGACGCCAGCTCGGTACTAGATCTCTATTGCCATAAAAACGAACTGTTATACTCATCGTAAAAGAGGTGTTTTCATAAAATTATCCAAATGTTTTAGTATATACTTACAGTTCAAGTTCTTGTAATTTTCATTCGTTTTTTATCTGTTTGAGAAGAAGAAAATAGTTCGTTCAAGTATTAGGTACTTAAGCAGAGTTTTTTGTAATTTATCACCACCCCCTTCTGATCAGTAAAAGTAAGTTACTATTTAGTAAGTTTGTTAGGTGGTAGAGTCGCGCTGAAGCTATTTCTGGTTTCAGAATGAATAGGTCGGCTCGCCCGGGGTAGTATTACCCGAGCCACAAAACTCAGGTGTGAAGTAACAGTGCTTGCATTTGTAGTGCGTGTCGGGTCGTCGCAGACGGTTGCAGGAGATTTGGAGAGAATTAAAGCGCGTTATATGCTGATAAATTACTCGTCGTTTATTCATAAAATAGCATTTCTTATGTACAAAATAAATGTGCAATAATAGTAGCATGTACACGAAAATAAAATACCACGCTGGCCAATAGCAATGCGATGAGGTTCCTGAAGCGCGCGCAATCGTTGCGCGTCCATCTCACTCGCCCTCCAACAGGTGAACATCTGGTGTCCACTCGCACACTATAAAACGCGAGGTTCTCGCGCATGCGCATTCAGTGCAGAGCAGGTGTCAGCGTAGGTAAGTCGCTAGCGTCGCCAGCATCGAATGTATGTGGAGTGTTGCAGAATCCTAACCTCCATCTTGCTCGCACTCGTGTGCGCGCGCGTTTGTCGCCTGCACGCACACTATAAATATACCAGACATAGGTTCGCGCGCTCAGTCTTTACCATGCGTCGGCTGGAGGATGAACGTAGTCCTATACATCTATTGGCACCTAAACATTATTTATATATATTTTTAATTACTGAAACATGTGTTGGTCTGCACAGTCTCAATACAAAATAACAATATTTCATGTACGCAGGCCGCTATCCTACGCGTCACTAGTATGACGCATGCGCGTTCGATCACGCTTTACTAGCATGTCGATGACGCGAAAACATAAGTTTTTATACTATCAAAAATGCCGCACAGCGCTCCTAAAAAAGTTTTAACTTAAAAAAAATTACAATGGAAATACAAGAATAAATAAATCTATCGCTGTCTCGGAACACAGATTCTATTATTCAAGTCTATGTTTTAATCGATATGTTATAATAAACGAATAAAGTATTTGTACATGTTTTACAGTCCCTATTAACTACATACTGTAATTGTCTGAAGTAATTTACTGTAAAATACAAGTGGAAACCCTAAAGCACATAAATCTCTAGCAGAAAGGCGAAACGCGGCCGCAAGCCTTCTAACGAGTTTATAACTATATTGTATATACTCGCTCCAAAAGGTCGCAAAAACACTTCAAAAGAAATGGACTTTTAAGTGTAGTTGGCGAAAAACTTTCATAGACTTCTGGTGATAGATTTTCTATTTAGGGTTGTAGCTAGTCAATACAGTTGTATAAAATTTACACACATTATTTGTATCCTGATTTTTTTCCAAACAAAATGTAATTTAAGTTTATTTCAATTTAATTTATACAAGATTTAACCGCGTCTACCATAAATCTGTAATTATACGAGCGACTTCATGTGACGTTACGAGCCTGTAGTACATTTTCTTAATTGCATTCCCTTGACTCGACACTTGAAATTTCCAAATGTCTAGCGCCGCGCCGCATGAAATATCAACTTTGGGCGACATTTTGGTAACACCCGTAAGTGTATGCAAACATCTAAAACGTTTGTTTGCATCTATTTAACGTAAATGTATGTAGAAGTTTATACGAAATATGAAATCATTCTAGTATATTCCTCCAGACACATAAAACTAACATGTCTAAGTTCAGATCACTATTTGTTATAAGAGCATCATATTAAAAGGCGAATAGAAGATGTTTTTGGTGTAAAGCGGTAAGAGATCTTTATATATTTTATAATATAGGTTTATAGGTCAAGTTCAACGTTTATAATATAGGTCAAGGTTATATAAGTCAAGGTTATATAGGTCAAAGTTATATATTTGACCACAAATTCACTTAATGTTAAATGATGGCGTTGAAACAATCTAAACTCAGAGAGGAACTGGTTCTCAAGTGCAGTTATCGGAACTTACTCATCAGTGCATGGTAGCAGCAGATTTTCAACATACTAAGTTGATATGGATTCATGACGTTTTTCTTCAACTAAAGTTCCAGCTCGTTGACAAGAATTGGAACCTAATCGGTGGAGCGGTATTCCATACACTCTTATTAGTGAACCATTATCGCTTCACTCATGCGTCTGTAATTCGGCACAAAAAATACGATTGGTAACGCATACCCGAATCCGAGTTGTTTCAAATCAATCCACATGAATAGGACTGCAGTATAGTTGAGGTTCTTTGTTATGAACATTCTTTTACATTTTTAATTGTAGTAAGACTTTGGTATTATCAAACTGGTAAAGTTGTCGCAACTTTAATAAGACTTGTTAAGAAAGTTTCCGTCCTGAAGTCCGTATGAAGACGTTACCAAGAATATGATATCGCTTACTATGTGTAGAATAGTTACTTCCTTATTCTAACGTCTTTTTAAATGGTTCTTCAACCTACTTTTTTCTCATTTTCACTATAGAACCACATTGTCGGGTTCCATAGGTATAGCCTTAAGGTCGTTTTCATCTCAACGTTAACTACAAACATAATTATACAACTTATTTTAATGTGAAGCAGTGCAACCGTCTCCCGGCTTGAGTTTCCTGTTCTACCTACAAGATCAACTCCTGCAATCATACAGTTTAAATACTTTTGAGCAGGTTGCCGTGATAGCACCGACAATCTATGCTTACATTTAAGTGTAACGTTCTCATATTTTCGTGTCGTAATAAAGCAAAAAGAAAAGAATTCTGTATACATTGATATATATTCGCTCTTGCGATGTATGCAAATAAAAAGCTAAGACAGTCCTAGTTAACTTTAATAGTTTGAACCCTTAACACCAATAGACAGTCTTGTAGCTAATTGTAAAATTATAATTACATACTTTCTATCATTCTGTCGCGAAGTTTAATAATCTGTTATTTAGCTTTGTTCCTGTTAGAGACAGCCGGTGCGTTATACAATGATAGTCGACATCGCTGCAGCCATATTCATTAACCGCGTGGCATCTGTTCTCACCCCCAGAGTTCAGTCTAATTGAATTTCGGGAGTGTATTCAGCCAGTTCACGCTATCCGAACATCGTATGCTAAACGAGTGTGCTATCGTTTACACATATTTTAGCCTTATCTCCATCGATTTAATATATATTTTTTAATACTGAGTTATTATGTGGCTACGGTTATACCACTTAAGTGGAGGTATCGTTGTAGGTAATATGATTATAACTCACTAAGATTAGAGGTATATTGCCTATTAAGTGTAACTGATAATAACTAACGACAGGTGCTTGACGATAGGAATTTGGCTGATTTTCAGCATATCTATACGTTTTAACAAGAGGTATCTGCTTTTTGTTCGCGTTATTAAATCTGCTAAATGGTAGAACCAATTCTGACGGGAGTTTTAGTTGTAAGTAGAAATGTTTTCAAGGTATGATATAGGTTACTAATTGTTGAAAAAGTTGTTGGGATAAAGGTAAAATCGCAGTATAAACTAGACTAAACGACAACTATTCTAAACGAGTTCCATAGATACTATGATACAAATAAACTATCTGTCAAGAGAGTAAAGATTCTGGTACCTGTTAGTTCAAAATAAGTGAAAAAGTAAAATTAAATTTACTCTAAAAGAAGTACATAGAACATTTTACGTAAGTTTTACATCTACAAGAATATATCTTTCTACTTAATTATGTTAGAACCCATTATCGCCAACACTTTTCTCAGCGATTCTAGAAAATATTAAAAAAAAAATTAAAATGGGGAAACATTGACATATATATATCAACGATAGACAACTATATCACCTACGGTTCGCAGATGATTTAGTCTTATTTTCAGATAACGCTAAAATGCTTAAAACTATGTTGCAACAACTCACTAAGGCAAGTATGATTGTCAAAGTTGTGCACTATTTCAAAAGCATTATTTAAAATTAAGAACATGTTAAAGGGGAATGGAAAGAAGTGTGTTGGGAGTCTCACTAAAATATCGGAAAAGAGCACAATAAATGAGATCAACAATAAAAGTACAATACATAATAAAAAAGTTAAGCAATTAAAGTGTCTATCTATGGACAGGATAATGACAAGAGATATTAAGATAAAATGGCCAAAAATGCTCACGGAATGGTATCCACGATATGGTAAAAGGAAAAGAAAGAAACAGGTTAAAAGATGGGCAGAGAATATAAAGAAAGTGGATGGTTTGGTCTGGCAAAGAAAAGCAAATGATAGGAAAACTTGGAAACTGCTGGAAGAGGCCTACGTGTCAAGTGATACGCTGACTACTATAACAGGAAACCTGTTCAAATTAGGCTTCGTTTAAAAAAAAATGTATGTACTTAATATAGTTTCAGCAATGAAAGCTATAATAATAATGTTAAAACCTAATAGGCCGAAATAACGAACTCTGTAATAATTATTAGCTAAAAGAACAAAAAAACCATTAAATAGTTGCGTGAGAGATTAGAATTTATAAATTGCTAATTAGTTTCAGTCTGAACAGATCGAAAAGTTGCCTTGCCTATTTATGACTAAGTTAATTTCAACCTGTAATTACTTGCCAATTTTCTTATTATTCAAGATCAAAAGCACTGCCTTTTTTAATTAACTCAAAATAAGATTTAGTGAAATAGAATTTAAAACCCAATGATTATATTAAAATATAAATGTTTAAGTATATTACAAGAATATTGGAGACATTATTGAAGTATTTTTTTGTATAACAAAGCAAAGGTACTGTCCCTAATGGCAATGTACGATGCGATTTAAAATCAGCAGTAACAGAAATTCGTGAAGCAGATGCACCATCATCTAGTTGTGCTTTGTAAGTTTGTGTCGATACGGCGCGGGAGTGACGTTTATCATTCGGCTTATCAGCTTACCATCACGTAAGCATAAAGAATATACTATTAGGTCTATATATTTTGTATATATTCAACACGTAAATAGATAGATTTGAGGTGTAAGGGATGTCGAGTAACATCTTAAGATTTGAGACATCCAAGCCAACCTCACCTGCACGTGGTGTACCCACCCTGCTGAATAACGAACGAGGCAATGGCGAAAGCGGGGTGGTAGGGTTTTACAGCCCAACTGGGTCGCAACCACCATGCATATAGCGAAAAAGCCCGTCATAGTGACTCGCTTCTGCGCGTTGCGTTTCGGGATCAGCCTGTGCATATCCAGTACCGGGTGACTTTCGTCATTATGGCTGGTATGACAGCGGCGACCGGCGATGGATAATCTGTCTCTCGGTGGTTGCCGGTTTTTGGATTGTACTATGCTTAACATCAGGCATAGTGCAGTCACTATGCCGTGCTTCGATAAAAAAAAAGATACATAAGTGATGGAAAGGATTTCATTTTTTTCTCTTATTCGAATTAAGATTACTTGATTTATAACTGAGATATACATGCTTGATACTTTCCAAATAATTCTTTTTATTAGTTGAAGTACTTATTTTTTTACATTCTTCTTATTAAATAACTAGAGATGAGCCATTTATATCAAATCGTGGTCACATCTCTCTTTACACCCTTTGCAAATAAAGATGTAATTTTGTTTTTTATTAGTACAGAAAATGTACAGCAGCTGATGTACGAAAAAACCTAGGAGACGTGGTAGACAACTTATCAAATATTGAAATATCTATACCAATATCTGAAGAGTTTGTTTACTTGAATGTGCTAATCTCAGGAATCGCGGGTCCGATTTGAAAAATTCTTTCAGTATTAGATAATTCATCTATCGAGGAAGGCCTATATATTATCACGCTAAGACCAATAGGAGCGGAGCACCAGTAAAAAATATTTGAAAATCGGAGGTTTATTGTACTTTTGAGAGTTTCCGCTACGTGTTAGCGTTAGCGCAAAGTTAATATTCCACGAGGACGAAATCGCGGCCAGAAGCTAGTCACATATAATATTCTGTTATTCATACAAAATAAATAAATAATGAATTTTAAAACAAACTTCTATACTATTAATATAAATAAAAATAATAAAACGTTTTATGTATATGAAATATAATTGACATTATTTATTTATAACGCGTATAAAATAATACTACATTTATCATTATCAATTCATTTCATTACGAATGATTGAAAAAACTATTTCTTTGATAAAAATAATGTTCCACGGAATTACATATATGAGTGCGTCGTCCAGTACTCGAACTTAGATTAGAATAGAGATTAAAATATATTTCCATTTTTTTATTGATAACAAGTAAAGCTCACCAATAGTAACAAAATAAAAAAAAATATACATAAAATCTTAGCAGATTTTAAATATATTTGTAACAGAGAAGGGAGATGGTCTTAACCGTTTTTTAACAGCCTATTTATATATAGATAAAAAAATGATGTTATACGTGTATCACCTAAGTATACATCTATATTTTTGTCTATATTTTATTTGTCTCTCAACGGTACATTTTTTTAATGAAATATAGCCAATGTCTTTTCTTTAACCCTGCGATAGTGTAAAAATTTTATGCTAATAGGTTGAGTAGTTAGGACGTGAATTAAAAATAAAATAATTAAAAATAACATGTTATTTGTGGAGCCATTTTCCCACAATGTATAATTAATTTTTAATTAATTAAATATACTTGTTATGTTAGACATTTAGTCAAGATTATTATTTACAACATATCACGTCTATACACATCCTAGAAGATATTACGCGTTAAGAATACGTGGCTAAAAACAAAATAAATAGGTTAGTACTTATGTCCTCACTTCAATACTCATTACGCTAATATGTTAGACAAAATTAATTGTAGACTAAAATTCTAAGTATATCTTACGGGCACGAACGGTTTCTTGATATTTTAAATCCTGGACTATTTAAAATCGTGAAGATTTAAAACCCATGCCAATTAATGTAGACCTCATTAGACACAGATTTATTACAAAATTTTGAAAAATAAAAATAATCAATACCTTTAAATTCTTGTATATTTGTATATATTCAGGATCTCGGAAACGGCGTTATCTATTTCCGTGAAACTTAGTATGTAGGTAGTTTCGGGGACGATAAATCGATGTAGCTAGATTTTATTCATAGAAAACTTTTTTAACTGAGTTTTCAGCCAATGAAAAAATATAGCTAAAATATAAAGGTAAATATCGCGGCCGCAGTCAAAACAAAAATAGCTCAGTTGGAAATCGGCTTCTTTGATAATCCGTGTAACCCCAGTTCGAATCCCGATGGCAGCAAAATATATATCTTTTTTTTGTGAAAAACGCTAATTTTGTGAGGTAAACCTAACAGTTTATTTTAATTTAATAATGTTTTTTTTTTAGAAAACCGAGTTTGGCTCGGTCGCCGAGGTACTTTATTGTAAAATTACAATTTTAATGTTGTTTTTCATTTGTTGGGACTTTTTTTTACTAAATCATGAAATTTATAATTTATGATGAAGTGAAATTCAAATAAAAATCTTGCTTCGCTATTTTGAGATGTGGGTCTTAAAAAATCAGCCAACGGGTTAAGGTCTTAAATAGAATAATTGTAAAAAAACCGTTAAATTGAAATGCCATTTCTTAAAGCAAGGGGTTACCGTCCCTTCAACGTATTCACACAAGTCTTTGCATTATTATATTTTAGTATGGCGTCCTTTTGTATACCCTGGTTTTCTTTCCAATGCATACAAATAATTACGATATACGCTTTTTCATAGAAAAAATGTATTTAATAATAAAATTACCTGTGATTAACAGAATATTACTCAATCGACGACCGAATCTCACATCTTGACAATAGCACAATGAATTAACAAAATCACACCTAAAAAAATATCACGTTCACAACAAAAGACAAAAACAAAATAAACACTGAAGAAACAAGTCAAATCTCAAAACAAAATTACAGAGCGATCACAATTCCTACTAATCGTCAGTACATATCTATATGTTTATAAGAAAAAGTTAGTTTCGTGTTCGATAATCGGGTATCAGGGTTTATAGTTCAGCGGAGGTCCGTATTGCCCGACGTCCTGAACGGCACTGAAGGGCTGAACTGAATAAGGATCGTAACGTTCGTTTAATACGACGGCTTTGATACTTATAAGCATATAGCACTAGAATGTTCGACCGACACTTTCAGTCACTATATAGTTCCTTGACGCAACTTACTAAGATTGATGGCGATTGACAATATTTTATCGGGAATTAGGATATATAATTAATTTACCTCAAATTATCTATTTTAATCTATACACTCCTGAATGCTGCTGCTTGTCACAGATCCATTCTATAATAAGAGAGTACAAAACTATGCTGCTGAGCAAGCGTGGGTCATGTGTCAATTTTAAGTGTACATTTATAGTACTAGTAAATAGTTGTAAGCTGTCTTTTATTTTTAATTTTAATTATAACTGACTAAATTATATTCTGTAGTCTTTTACCTACAACTAAGAGTATTATTAAAATTGGTTTCGGAAATTAACTCCGAAAAACCTATCGGCCATTTTTAAAATATTTGTTTTCGTTTAAGAAGCATATAGAGATGAATTATAGCTTAAATTTTTTTTTTGCTAATCTGTCTGCTATGGCACAAAGCACAGTTTATAGCACAAAGAAAATTTACCAAAATCCATCAAGAATTTTATTAGCTATACATTTTTGACCTTCGCCTGTTATCCTGGAGAAACCCTTACGTTTTATGGGACAAAAAGTATCCTCGATGTAATTTTATAACATTAGTTACCACTGTGTCAATTTTCTTCAAAATTGGTTCAGTACTTTCAGAGTGACATGTGTTCACAGGGACAAACAGACAGACAGACAAAAATTGGAAATAGATTATTTTTGGCTCCTGTGTTGATAACAAAGTCCATTCCGACTATAATTTTCAAAAAATATATACTGATATATATAAAGCTGAAGTTTGTTTGTTTGTTTGGTTGAACGCGCTAATCTCAAGAACTACCGGTCCGATTTGGAAATTTCTTTCAGTATTAGATAGCTCATTTATCGAGAATGGCCTATATAGCCTATATATTATCATTCTAAGACCAATAGGAGCAGAGCACCAATGAAAAATATTTGAAAATCGGGTTTTTATTCTACTATCGAGAGTTTCCGCTACGTATTGGCGTTAGCGCAAAGTTAATATTCCACGCGGACGAAATCGCGGCCAGAAGCTAGTCACATATAATATTTTGTTACATATCATCACGTTAAAACCAATAGGAGCGGAGCACTAATGAAGAATGTCTCAAAATTGGGCTATTTTGAGAGCTTCCGCTGTATAATACTGTCAGTATTATATACGTTGTCATGGTAACGTGATAACATTCTCTCTCAAATATTTTCAGGGTTCATTTTGTGTTCCTATTCAAAAAGTTTATTCTACGTTAGTTTTGTTTCCAATTTTTGATTTTACGTGGTACGTTTATATCGCAAATATTTCCAAAATTTATTTTATGTTGCTATTCAAAAAGTTTAGTAGTAATAATATTCGTCCAATAAGACAGGCGAACGAATTAATCTATACTGCCAATTCTGAAGTTGTCAGTATAGGTAGTTATTATGTATTCTTTAGCCAGTTTTCTTTTATATCCAAGTTAATGAAAAGGTATAAGCGTCAAATCCTCTATATAATATTTCGTAAATTTTTATCTTCTTAATTTTCAAGACTAAAGAATTCATGCTTCGTGGTATTATTTTAGATTCATTTCACTTATGCACAATACACGAACCATATTACATAAAACGCCGCCAATTTAACACAATATAGAGTAAAGTAACACAAGATTATGAATATAATATAAAATCTACTGCATGACAGACTGAAATTCCACCAAAAACTCCTCAAAAAGTTAATTGTACTTTTGTTGTATTCCAAGTTTTGGATTTGTGATATATTACGTATTATAAAAATAAAGTGTGTGTATGTAATATTAAAATAAATACTTTTTGGTGAATACATACCTGTTTGTTGATATTTGTAGCACACAAATATCATCATATTTTTTTAAATTCTGTCGATATGTCTGTTTGCTTATTTGTTGCGGGTAATCTCCGAAACAGCTGCACCTATTTGAATGTCTCTTTTCTTAGAAATGACTACGCTATTAACCTAGCAAAGTCTTAACAGCTTCACCAGACTACAAGTTAGTATTTGAACGGGAATTTTACGGGCAAATAACTAACTAACTAAGCTGTTTTATTTTAAGCTACCGGGTTCAGCAGATGTTGCCCGCCCTGATAATTAGATAGAAACTATATCTAAATGTTGCCCAAGAATCATTTTATATATTGGTGAAAACGGCATGAAGTTGCTTTCTGTAGTTTTTGATCTTATCGCGAACAGACATATAGACAAACGTGGAACAGGACTTTATTTTACACTATGTAGTGATTATCTGTTACCCGTGCATTCATCTGTGTGAAATTGATCAAAAATATGTTGTTTACATGCGCGTGAGACGTACACTGTACTGGTCTCCAAGAATAAATATAATTGAAAGTTATATGTAATTTAAATTACAGCAACGTATAATAATAACTTAATTATATCGACAATATGAGTATATTATATCTATATAATAAAAGATTTAATACATGCTGTTCGATAATGTATAGCTTAATATTTTTAATACTTTCTTATATAGTGTAAGTGAGCACTGAGGATGGTATACAGTAGTTTAAAATTCCAGGTATCCCGTCCCATTCGCCACACCGTTAGTATTCACATATATAATGTACATGTTACCTGTTACAGTATATGATGTACGTGTCGGACTTGCAAATATTTTTGAGAGAGTTTATCTGTAATTTACACATCTAATCACAATTTTATATTTATTTAATATATTAAAAAAAAAACGCGTGCGAAGTCGCGGATAACAGCTAGTATTTAATATACAGACTTGGCAGTTACAGTTTTATTATATGTGTAGATGTATATAATGGTATATTCCCTTTCTACTCATTTTGCGTATCTTCGTATTTCTAATGCAATCTATTTCTATTACGTTTATTAAACAAAAATCTCATAATAAAACTTAATTCCCATTAAATGCTTAACAATTTCTCCATAATATGTTTAAAGAGATTTTCATTTGTAAACAAAAAAAGTCAAGTCAAAAGAAGCCTTAAAGAAGACGTGGCTATCTAAATTTATACCGTTTTGTTCCCTCCGTACAATTTGTTTTGGTAATTTTAACACTCCCACCGTATTTCCCTCGCCCTTCTATTTAGAAATCATGTAAATTGCCGCTCGCTTATTCACTTCTGATATTTCTTATAAGTTTATTTATTCCGTCTTTTTTATTTTAAAAAAAGTCAATAAAATTACAATTTAATTCATCACCAGTTTGCAGGTTGTATTCTTTAATACACTCTAATGAAGTTTTAAGCGTTCTAAATAGGAAGATAATTGTCAAATTGTCGTCTTGCTACTCATAAGGTATTTAACTTAAGCAAGAATATATTTATTTACAATCGTCGTTAATGCAAATTCAACAGTCCGGTGAATAATAAAGTAATAACCATAACAAGAAGGAGTAAACTAAGTTCAAAATTATGAAATATTGATAAACATTTGAAAAAGAACAAAAAAACATAATTAGAACAAATAAAAATGAAGTATGAGAATATATGATCAAGATAGAACAGTACGTATAAATTATGTTATATATTATGTTGCAAAAAGATACAAATTTGCAAAAAACATAGGCTTATACTTATTTTAAAACTTTGTAATTACTCGGAGGCGTAGCTGATGGCATACTAAAGTGTAACTGACACTAAATAGCTGCCGCTTGTTATTTCAAATATACTAATTAAAGTAGCCATGGTTACGATTATCTTCTCATCTGAAATTTACAAAACCAAATCGTAAAACAATATTAATAACCTCCTCCTTTTTCGAAGTCGGTTAAAAAGTGAATTGACTACGAATTGAATAACATTTCAAATTCACAATTGATATATGAGTCATCTGTTAACACTAATGGATTTTATTCTCACGATTTTGCTCGCGGCTTCGCTTGCCTGAATGTAGACCTTCCCTTCGTGAATAGTACAATTTTTCTCGATGGAAGGGACCCTTTTTTATGGACCCCTTATGTGTATGCAAAATGTCACGATGTTTGGTTAAGCACCTAGTTAATGCATGAAATTGCAGCAAGTTTCAGTCTCGCGTGAAAAATATTAATCACGATATATATCGCCTTTTTCCATTTGTATGTAAAATAAAGTCCATGTGTGAACGTATATACCTCTTATGTTCAATGTTACTTTTATTTTTATTATAACTGTTTTAAAGTAGTTTCTATCGTCAATATATTAACTTGCAGGGATGAATTTATAAAATCTAAAGTGCTGTATGGATACAATGTATGCATTAAGGCAGTGTGCATGGTAAGCAAATAATTATATGAGAGCGCGACGTATGAACGGCGAGCCAGTTACTGTGCCCGGTGCACGTAAAGTTATCGATACGGGGCACACTGTAATTAAAAACTCAATTTAACGATTAATATTTTAATTGAATGCCCGAATGGTGAGGACCTTCATTTAGTCAGCAGGAGCAATTACTCAATCGGGGTACACCCACGCACACAACACACCTTAAACCTTAAACCCAGTACCTAACTCCAAAGTGCTTTACTATGTTATATATGGAATTCATGTCCAAAATTACATACTTCAGTAGCCACCGGCTTGACTTTTGCTTTGCCATCGATCAGTCTTATTCTCTTGAAATTTCTTCCACGTAATTATGTATTTCCACGTAATCTATTTATGTTTTATTTTGGCAACCAATATTCTGGTACATTATAACTGCCATTGTTGAGTAGATAATTATGTTATAAGTTTCTTACGATCATTTCAATGAACGACATGATGGCGGCCTCTTTTTAGAACTTTACTTAAACTTTACTGTTTTTGTGTTAAGTCAGAATCCAAGCTCCTTGATATTATTTCCCGTCCACTTCACGTGTGCACAATAACCAAACTATATTACGTAAAACAGCACCAATATTACAAAATATAGGGCTAAATAATATATGATAATATATAAAATATAAAATTCACTACATAATATTCCAGGATCCCGCTAAAAACTCATTATTTATAAGGCTTATAAGGTTCATCATTTTATTTATCCAATCGAGTTATTGCCTCTTCTAGATCACATATAAAGTTGCTGAACCGATGTACTAACAACTGTCTGTGATACTAAATTGTATCGAGTTTATTAAATTATAATACTGGAAGCATTGTTTCTATTAGGAACGTTGAAAATCTATTGGATTTCAAAGTTGTATTATGATTCATTGAGAATACTTCTCAGAAAATTGTATTGTAGGTGAAATTATTGCTGGTTTCATCATGAATAGGACGGCTCGTCCGGGGTAGTACCACCCCTCTCAGAGAAAACTGACGTGAAATAGCAGTGCTTGCATTGTTTTGTTTCGTTCGGTCAGTGAGAGCGCCGGAGGCCCACCTCCGTTGTTCTTTCCTCCTTTCCCTTTCCTTCTCCTCCCTCTTCTCCCATATACAGGCTGGTAACGCACTTGCGACTTCCCTGATGTCGCTAGTGTCTATGGACGGTGGTGATAACTTAACATCATGTGACCCACCAGGTCGTTTGTCTCCTTTGAAATAAAAAAAATCAGGCCTCAAGGCGATGTTTTCCTTTATCGTTACATAAAAATTAGATTAGTTTATTTAATTTTTTTTTCGTATACTAGCTAAATACCAATAAATAATGCCAACCTTCGTCGAAAACCGCGGTATATGCTAATCAATGGAGTCACACTCGCTTAAACTAGAGATATCTTTAATTACAAAATATTAATTAGCGAAGAGATCTATCCATACATATAATAAAAATGTAAATGTCTGGATTTTTTACATTTTTGTAAAAAAAATATTACAGGCGTCTAGAAATAAATAATAAAAAACATTTCTATCAATTTTAGAAATGTCTGTCTGTCTGTTTAAACACACATCACTGTTAAAGTACTGCGTTCATGATAAAACCATTTCAAGAAAAGCATAAAACATATCCTCGATTAAAATTTAGTCTTGGTTTTATTAAAATCAATTCGGACTATCAAAATTTATTGTAATTTTAATGTCAATGCGACTTAAGTACGAGATAATAGTAGATAAGTAAATGGACTTAATACATTCAGATGATTTTATTAGGCAGTGTTTTGGTTGTATTCACGCAGACGGAGTAACGAGCACAGCTAGTTTTAAATAACAGCAGATTAATTCGTGAAGTGATATAATATACGAGAGCTCATAGTACAGTGTACGACACAAGCTCAACGCAGGATGACTGGTTCAGCTCCATAAAGTTTTTATATGGCCTTGTCCATCTCGCGACACGATGGAACTGTATGTACTAAAAAATATTGTTGCCGGTACAACTATGTCGGCAGATTGACTTCACTGTTCTATTGTGTGGTAACATCTCGAATTTTTAACTCAGCCTCACCGGTAGCTGGTATCAAGGTAGCTGGTATTAAGGCTGTCAACACATCTATACCAATAGTTAGCTAGGTTAGCTAAGTTAGGTCGCGAGTTTGCATGTAACAGGCAACAGCCAAGCCGAGGTGTGCCGTGCACCCTTGAGCTAGTTGCCCAAATAAAATCGGCTGAGTGCCTTAAGCGCTCGCCTTAGTAGTTCGGTAAAGCTGTTAAGACCTTCGTAGGTCAATAGCGTAGTCAGTTCCAATAAAGAAAATCACATCTATACCAATATTATACAGCTGAAGAATTTGTTTACTTGAATCTCAGGAAAAATTGCTTAAATTTGAATAAGTCTTTCAGTGTTAGATAACTCATTTTTATTGGAAAATGTTATAGGCTATACCTATCATCACGCTACGATCAATAGGAGTGGAGCAGCAATGAAGAATGTTTAAAAATCGGGGTAAACGTACGTATTATTTAAAAATATGTTCACCTTCTATATAAACGAAGTCGCGAGTTAAAGTTAGCTTTAGCCCAAAGTAACTATTCCACAAGGACGAAGTCGCAGGCAGATGTTAGTTGTATAATAAGTGATATGGACAGTGTTTTGTTACAAGAATAAAGAAAATAAATAAAAAATTATTCATCGCCTTTTATAATCTACTAGATTCTGCCCGCGACTTCGTTCGCGTAATTTGGGCTAACTAATATGCAGCGAAAGCTCTCAAACGGAAAAAATACCCCGATTTTTAAACATTCGTCATTGTTGCTCCGCTCCTATTGGTCTTAGCGTGATGATATATAGCCTATAACCATTCTTGATAAATGAGCTATCTAACAATGAAATAATTTTTCAAATCGGACCAGTAGTTCCTGAGATTACTCCCTACAACGTCACAATTCACAACATCACAAACTCCTAAACTCACAAACTTTACCTCTTTATAATATTAGTATAGATATGCTTGTGGTTTTGCAAGCGTTAAATTTTTTTTTTAACTCTGAAAACATCTTTGCAAAATTTCATGATGATCCATTGAGCAGTTAAGGCGAGAAAGTATAACAATTAAATTAACACATATTCACATTTACAGTATTAGTAAAAATTTATTTTCATAACTTGTCTTTAAGAGAACGATTTGAGGTTATAGAGATTAGATTTATACTGGCTTAAGTCTCTGTTTGGATGTGCAGTTTATTTATGGATATAACAACTTAATTACACTATATTTGTTATATATTGCTGTAACAGGCAGATCTCCTCCACGATATCGTTGTGTACAATTATATAGTACATTGTTACGCTCGTTGGTAAGCAAAATACTGTTTTGTGTCGAAAAAAAAATATTTACAAGGAAAAAAGTAAAGCAGATTGAATGTTACGCAAATACATTGTGGTAATATTTACATCTTATAATGTGGTTGTGGCTCAGTAAAACTTCCCTTTATTTGTATTCGTATTCGCTTTGTGGCATTTTTACGTACGTAATTAAGCGATGGGTGGAAATGTCTGGAAGCCTCTCTCAATTGTAATTTATGACACCAATAATTTGAAAAGAAAGGTGAAAATTCGAAACAAGTTAATTTCATAAGAATATTACGTGCTTACAAAGAGTAAGTCGTAGTGATAAGGATCAAAAAGTCCATTTTCCCACGCATCGTTCAGTCACTGTGTTCTTTTCTTGTCAGGATGTCTTGAAATATTTCTAGGTATCTTCTCAGAGTCCAGATTCTAAGTTGGAATATAGTGTTTTTTTAAGACCGAAAAGTAATAGTTAACGGTTGACCACTATTGGTAGTGTGGCCTGCTAAAAAAATTTCGATAGCGGAATGGTAGGACACCCATTAAGTACATAGTTAAGAAGCGATTAGGGATAATTATTACGATGTGATATTTGTATGTCTCATCATTTGTCAACTGTAGTTTGCAATGCAATGCGAAATAGTTAAACTCAAACTATATAATTTGCTAAGGTATTTAAAAACAGCGTGTTGTCTCTCAAATTACTTCCCATTTTAGCTGACACGGAATATAATTGGCTAACAAAAAGAAATAATATCCACCTTTGTTTAAAAAATGTTTGTTCTAAGAAGATTCATTAGTGCGTTAAGCCCATGCACATACTTTAGACGACCATGATATTTATAGTATTATTTATATATCATTATAGTATTTATTTAAATAATTTTAATTTGAACCTTTAGCGTCACCATACTGGCTTTAGCTGCCTCTGCGGCCGCGCGCCGGCTGTAATGCGACATGCAATAGATGCACGATAAAATTATCAGGCGAAGGAAAAAAACGTTTCATTTTAATATTAGGTTACTTGCGATGCTATTATGACCTATATGGTTTTATTACTGACTATACAATAAAATATTATAATGACGTTTCAATGCGTGTCATTTCAATGAATATCTTAGGAGACGTTAAATTGCACGCAATAAGAAAAAGATTTGTGTGCAGTTTGTTACGTAATTTAGCTCCTATAACTTTGATGAGATATAAGTATCAAAGCGCAAAAAATACAACTAAACCTAAATCCGGGACGGTTTTAAAATATATACGTTATAATATACTATGTTGGTTTGATTACTGCAAGATAATTTGCTATTAAACTAATATTTGTATTACGCTAACTACACAATACGAAAGAGGTCTAACGTATAGTACATACTATTTTAACCATGTTCTTTGTAAGTCAGTCCGTCTAAAACAAAATCTGCCAACTAAACGTAAACCAGTGACCGGATAGTAATAAAGCTTTATAGCGAAATGCGACTCGGTCAGTTTGCGTAAACACAAACTGCTTACATACTTCGGTGTTAACTATTATGCGCTACACTCAACATACTTTCTTATTTTACGAGAGACATCCTGCTTTTGTTTTACTTATATAAACATAAAATTCATATTATTAAGGTTTTTGACTTGTACACACTTGACACATAGGGTATTTTATTCATAATCTTGTGTTATTTGACTCTATATTTTGCAATATTGGTGGTGTTTTACATAATATAGTTTGGTTATTGTGTACAAGTGTAGTGGCTGGAGAATAGTACCACGGAGCATGGATTTTTAAATAGACGGTCACCGTTATTTTAGTTAATTGACATTACCACAAGGAACTTGTAATATAATGGCAATTGTAGTAATAATCTACTACAAGATTTTTTGGCAAAAAATTGTAAATTTTACTCGAACTTCCAATTACTGATGCCACATTTTCCCCCAAAGTTAAGGCGGTTTTTAACGCTTAAAAGGTGAATTAATCCGAAGAACGTAGATTTAGTGTTTATTATATAGAAGTTACGATTATGTTTGAACTGTGAATATAATGAAAATACACATTTTAATTTTTTTTTTAAATTGAGCCGTCACTGGATTCCTGGCAGATCTGAAACATCGCAATTGTTTTGCATAAATCATATGCACAAAAGAACAGATTACGATAGGAATCAGTTATGGCATAATGAAAAGATAAACCGTTACAAATTTGTTCCATAAAATAATAACTGTTTATTTATTTTATTACATAAATATTCATGCTTATTATATAAAATTCAACTAGGCGCAGGCGCGGTATGTTTGGCGGCATTTATCAAAGGGCGCTACCTCTTTGGCGCATGCCTCGTAGTACTAGTAAAACGAATAGTATACAAACAGTTTGAACCAGTTGTTTATGCAAATGTTTTTGAATATTTCGTTAATAGTGCAAAGTTCGTTATTGCGTCGCCACGCCAACAATCAGGTTTACCCTCCGCCTATAAATGTTTTACATCAAAAGGTAGTCTGTGCGGTATTTACACGCAAATAAAATTTCTGCTTTACTATTCTCCGCATAGAGCACCTGTAAAGAGTGAACATTATTATGTTCACGGGGATAGTGAGAAAGTAATCTGCCAACACTGTTAAGGACATCTTATTTCAATTTATTAACGTGGCATATAATTAAAAATTTCGTATACTTGTACATATAATAAGAATGTAAATCTGTGTCTGTAGTTTTTAGAATTTATGAAAAAAAAAAAAACAAAGGAATAAGCAATAAAATACATTCCAAACATTTTTAGAAAGATCTGTCTGTCTGTTTGTATGAACACGCATTACTGCTAAATTACTGCATTCACGATACAATCTCATCAAGAAAATCATAGAGCATATTTTCAAGTAACATTTAGTCTTTGTTTCATTAAAATAATTTATCTCTATCTCACGCTATCTTGAGGATCACTCGTTGATCAATGATCGGCAATATGGCTTTCGCCAAAATCGATCAACGGGCGATCTTCTGGCCTACACACTTCACCGCTGGGGAGAGGCAATTGACAAGCACGGCGAGGCCTTGGAAATCAGACTCGAGATTGCCAAAGCCTTCGATAGGGTCTGGCACCATGGTCTTCTCTCCAAGCTTCCGGCATATGGTCTCCCCGACTATTTATGCAAATGAATCTCTGGCTTTTTACATGAGTGCAGAATTCGTGTCCTTGTCGATGGATGTGATTCGCAGCTCATGTCAGTGAATGCAGGAGTTCCTCAAGGCTCTATACTTTCACCTACTCTGTTTCTTCTGCATATCAACGATATGTTGCCTTTAGGCCATATTCATTGCTATGCAGACGATAGCACCATCCATGAGTGCTATTACAGCAAGCCTTCTTGCGGTCGGATGGAGACAGAAAAGAGACGACAGGAACTTGTCATTGAGCTCGACCGGTCCTTGCGGCTCATATGAACATGGGGGGCAAGTAATTTGGTCGAGTGCCAATGCTAACAAAACACAGGTATGCGCGTTTACCTGTAAAACATCTCCATTTACCCCGCTCCCTGCTCTCCAGAATGTCTCGCTCGCAATCTCTCAACCTCAATCTCAAGGATTACATCGGGAGCATATTCTCTACTGCATCTCGTAGACTCGGAATCCTGAACAGGGTGCAGCGGTTTTTCACGCCTGATCAGCTATACTTCCTTTATAAGGCACAAGTTCGGCCTTGCGTGGAATACTGTTCGCACCTCTGGGACGGTTCCGCTAAATACCTACTAGATGCTCTGAATAGGTTGCAGAGACGAGCTGTCTGCATTGTTAATGATGCAGACATTACACAGTTTATAGAGCCGCTTCAGTTGCGCAGAGTTATTGCCTCACTGAGCGTGTTCTACCGTCTGTATCATGGCGAATGTTCTGCAGAGCTATTTAATTTAATCCCTTCCTATCCTTTTCATAACCGAATCACTCGCGCTGGGCTTTGGAGCCATAGTTTTATGGTAAATCCTATCTAGGCATGAACTAAAAAGTTCGCAACTTCTTACCTTTGCCGTACCGTAAAGCTGTGGAACAATCTTCCGGCTAGTGTGTTCCCTCCTTCCTATAACATGAGGTTCTTCAAGCGTAATGTGAAGAGACATTTACGCAGGCCGGCATAACAACGGCGTCCGCCGAGGGATGGCGTCTCTCGGTGGTCGCCATTGTTTTTGAATTGTACTGTGCTCACCATCAGGCACAGTGCAGTCACTTTACAATAAAAAAAAGCTATTGTCATTTTAACGATGACGCGACTTAGGTACGAAAATAAAGTAGATAAGTAAATGGATTTAATACATTCAGATGATTTTATTAATCACTGTTTTTTGACATAAAGTTCCATGCAGACGAAGTCGTGAGCACAGATAGTATGAAAATAAAAGTAAATCTATGTGGCATCTGAGTGCTATATATTGTTGTACTTCGTTTTGTACGTTGAAATCAATAAAATAAGATTAAAATGATAATAACTTTTTCTATTAACAATACATACACACATAGTAATAATTATATCAAGCCTTTAATGTCGTAATAATATAATACAAATATCGTACGATAGATGGCGTTAAAATAAGTGTGGTGGTTACGCAAAGAATGTGTCTAAAAGTTGAATTATGATTAAGCATGTCAAGTAGAAACTTGAGATTCATATTATAATACTTTAAGTGATGTGTTTTCCTGATATAAATATTTTATCTTCTGACCGGAGATAAGCAGTTACTGTAAAAATAGTGATTTATCTGTCAGTATCCAGTCTTAAAACGTATTTTTATGTATTTGTTACAGATTAAACCTTTGGTGGTCATATAGAATAGTCATTAATTTGAATCAAAACGGTGTCAAATTTCATATTTTGATTACATATTTCTGTTTAAATAAGTTTTTATTTTATTTTATATTACCGGACCCGGCGGAAGTTGTCTCGCCCTGATGATAAAAAAATCTTCACAAATTATATACCTAAACGTTTCTCTTGAATCACTTTATCTACTGGTGAAAACCGCATAAAAATCCGTTCAGTAGTTTTTGAGTTTATCGTGAACAAACAGACAGACAAACGCGATAGAGGATTCTGTTTTATACTATGTAATGACATTGATCATTTTTATGAATATATATCATTACATTACATAAATAATTTTTTAATCAATTCAGTTTCACAAACATGTGTAACAATTCAGTTTCATAAACAGTTTAGCAGTTGCTTATCCAATATTCTTACATATTTGTTTCATTAGTGCGATATTACAGCAGTCACTGTACATAGTGGTGCTATATTTTCCATTACCGGAATTCAGCCTTGTTTTTAAATTGTTATACTAGACTAGTACAAAGGGGTCGTCTCAGCTACCACAACACATTTTTCTTGATAGAAGAATAATGAGAATAAAGTGTTATTGTAAGAAACGTTGAAAAATTCAAAAATGATAGTACCTTCAATTGCCGGAAACGCCCAAGTTCGTGCGCGCCTATCTCGTAAAAATACGTTATGGTCTGAGAACCAAACTTGTTGAGTATTGCGAGATGTAGTTACAAAGAATGAAATACAAAAAGATATATAATTAATTGTTGTTTGCAATTTATTGTACGAGGATTAATATATAAAACTTACTAATAAAAATAGCATTTTGCTCTATTCTAGATCTACCGTCTTTATTTTACTTTGTATAGCTGATACTGACTGTATATATATATACTTCAAGGATTTACGGTTAAAAATCAGAAGCGACAGTTCTAAAAAGTATATTTTATGGGGTGCAGGATTATCCTTTTCACGTGCTATTTATTACTTTAATATTCTTTGAATGTTTATAAGTTTTTCTATAACCTTTTCTGTATGTACTCTTTTGCTCTGTATGTGCCAACTTAATGCAAATGAACAATGAAGTGTTTACAAGTGAACAAAATCTGAATTAAACATTTTATTACCTCTGTACTAATCAATCCTTTTAAAGTAGCCAGGTAATGGTTTCGGCGTCACGTCCTATTAAGTTGTATAACTTGCACTCACTTCCCGTCCGTAAAATGAAAAAAAAAATGAAAGTGGAGTAACAGTGCTTGCACTGTTGCGTTTCGTTCGATCAGTGAGAGCGCTGGACGCTTACGTCTCCCTATCTCTCCCCTTTTCCCTTCCTAGCTCCCCGACCCTCCTCCTCTCACTCCTACCTTCCCCTTCCCCCAAACATAGGCTGGTAATGCACTTGATGTTACTAGTGTCTATACAAAACGGTGATCACTTAAAATCAGGTGACTCACCTGTTCGTTTGTCTTTTATGATACATGATATAAAAAAAATTGTGCGCTTGTAGTTTCCATTTTGAATATTCGTCGTTTTTCTATCTGTAATAATTGGGTATAACACAAAGTATACAACAGTAATAGATAGCGTAAACATAATTATCTCTGGTTCCTGGAGTACCTTTGTAAGAAGCAAAAGATTGTGTTGAAACCTGATAAGACGTCTCCGCCTTTATATTTTTTCTCGAAAGTCTCTCGCCTAAACTGTATGCCCTAGAGAGAAAACACTTTATCCTTTATATTTACGACCTTAACTTCTTATGTGAAACTATTATTTTTGGTTTAAATTAAATGTAAATCTAACTCCGTAGCAACTTTTTGAAATTAGTTTTAATTGACAATATACTTCTGGTCACGAGAAATGGTACTTATTTTCTATTTATCTACCTTATTAAATCCATAGTATTTCGTTTATAGGTAATCTTTTTCAATGCTTAAGCGATAAATATATATTATAAGGCTGTGCAATACCTGTCGTAAAGTTTTACCATCGTGAAAATAGTTTGCTGGAACCCTGACCCCTAAGCTGCGTCAGAAAGAGACTTTATTAAGCGATCCTTTTATGGCTAATTCTATCTTCTAGCTTTATAATTACTATTATGCTTCTATGTCTGGATTACGTTTTGGAATTGCAATAGTGGTTTTCAATCTGTGTTTACCTAAGGTTGGCCACCTTAGCAGCCTAGCAGTAAAATAATGCCTATACTACCTATTCTAATTTTATGTTAGATCGTATCGCACTCTTAAAAGTAGACTTATTTACAACCAATTTCTCAAATATAATTTCAACATGTACCGTTTTCAATTTAGGTCCTGAGAAGGCGCTTATGGAGATCAAAATGACCACCGGTTGGGTCAAACAACCCACTCATCAAGAAGAACTGTCAAGATACTTGATCGGGTTTATCTTTTTAATATGCACGTTACAATAGTTTTACTGGATGCACAGAGAAATGAGTCAATAACAGACATCACCATCGTTGACTTATTGATCGACTCTGTAATAGCCTTAAATAATGATAAATGGTTCCATTGTAACTTATATTAGCATCGTTGGAGTGACGCGATTGATAAGCAGAGCTAGAGACTCTGGCAATAAGTTTGGACATAGCCAAAAGTTTTGACAGGATCTTGCGTCGTGGATTTTTCATCAAACTTCTGATATACGGACTTCCCAAGAAGTTGTGGACGTCTTTAACTATCTATAAGCACCCACCTAAAATTTACGGTATAGAAGAATGTAATTTGAAGTTATAGCAGTAAATATTGGAGTTTCTCAAAGCTCAGTCCTGTCTCCCACTCTTTATTTTAATATCCATTGCTGTACAGACGACAACAATTTCAAGTGAGCTGTCTCAGCAAGTTTACTTCTACCTGGAGATTTACAGAAAAAAGGCGAGATGAATGGTGATTGAATTTAGTCAATTGTTATTCTGTATATCATTATAGAGAGTAAATAACTTCGTTCAATTGAAATAAATGGATTTACTTGCTAAATATCTACATGTACGACCTCCAGACGACGCTTCATTAAATGTTTCATACCTTTTTAAAAGTAATACAATATCATAAAAGTGTAATATTAATATACTAGGCACAAAAAAGGTGTTTTTTTTTTAATCTTTTAAACCTTTCCTAAGTATAATCGGTCGTTATGGTGACAAAAAACATTTTCCTTTCGTAAAGTAATTCGGTCGCTGCTCCTACCCTCATTTATTATGTAAATTATCTAAACATAATTACGCTAGAAAACACTTTACAATAATTTTTCTTTATCTACAAATGATTGCAAAATTAAAGGAACCTTTAATGTAAACATTTATTTTATAAATATATGCTTTTTGAATAAATTCATGTTTTTAATATTTATTCCGATTTCTCTCTTTGTTATCTAGGTAACGTATAACTTAGCTAATCGTTTTATAATAAAATCTATAGTCAATACCTATGAGCGAATCCGCGACTCAGTAATAAATTTAAAATTACCATATCTTTTATTTTAGACAAAAGTTAATTTGGTTAAACACACATCTTAGAAACTAGTGTTAGTACTAACATCTACTAAGAATAACAACTAATTATTATTGTAACACCGCTGTAGTATGTAGACGTACCCAATGTCCCAGTATGAGACTGTTCCACCTACCTGCTACAGCATTCAGAATGCCGTTAGAGCTGGCGCATATTCTAAGCATGAGTGAGGCGCATCGCTTGCGAATGATGGCGTGAAATCCATCAATTCTTGCCTCTGAATTTCCAAAGCCTTACAGTAGTGCAGTCGTTTCATCAGCACCTTGAATGTATGGTTGTATTGTACGCGTCGAACGATCTATGCACTCTGCAGGTAATTGATCTACAGACTACATGCGTAAACAGCGTAGATTTCACTACAGTCGAGAATTTAGCATTTACGCTCTGCATTAGTGACTTACTTTAAGGGACATTCGCACAATTTCAACTGTTGTGCAATTGGGTAGGTCTTAGTGCATGCCTTAAAGACTAGCATCTTACTCTTCTTAACATTATATCTGAGACCATAATGCTCCATGTATCTCAGAAATTGGGAGCTGACTCATCATACGGTTAATCAAAGGGCTCAGCAACACCATATCGTCAGCATAAGTAATATTGTGGACGCATACTCGCGTCTATATAAAATCGTTGATAAGTCTTACTGAGCTCAGCGATCAAGCGGCTTAAGTACAAACTAAAAAGATACGGGGAAGTCAGTCCGCCCTGCCTCACATCGAACTCTAGACTACAATCATTCCATAGTGATTCTGCCCACTTAACACAGTTGACCTGATTGTTGTACCAATACTGTAGTATTGATACAACTTCCCTATCCGCTGAAGTATATTTTAGCAGTTGCTGCCATAATAAATGTATGAGATCTCATGAAACTGTTATAGGGATCTTAAAAAATCCCTTTTTAAAAAAAGATTTATTTAATTAATTATACATTTATTATTTAAAGAAGAATTGTTCATATTATTTAACACTGAATTATTAGGATTTTGAGTGTTATGGACCGCGACTTGGAATAAACTGTGACTGACTGGGTGGTAACGTGGAACGTGTGAGGACTCGGAAAGTGCTGACGCTAGGTACTGGG
>JACEII010000224.1:184027-223676 GCA_014332785.1 Antheraea mylitta | reverse complement strand
CCTTATATAGATATTAAACAGTACAGCAAGTAGTATTACTATATATACTTGTTCACTTGTTTCACTGAGTTATAAAAAATATGTGTTATATCATTGAACCTATTTATCATTATATAGCTTCTACTGAGGTTTCCCGTCTCTTGATGTCACTGTCGACTTTTCTATACTACTTACATTTAACTACCTAACCTTTTTTTAAGTAACGCTATAATTTTGCTAGTTATTATAGTTTTCTTAGCTATTTTGAATACCGTTAAATTGCGGTATCAGTACTTAGAAACGGTAAAGAAATGAGATAATTCAACAATTATTGTTTAAATGTAAAAAAAACTTTTAATAATTCGCGCCACAGTATGCCGTGAACATTAATTTTCTTTACCTGTTTAAAAACCCGCCAAAGTATTTAATTAAAACTGAAACGAAGTTTTTTTTTTTTAATGAAAATGCTGTTGACCTGGAAAGGTCTTTACAGCTTCACCGAGCTATAATGAAACGAAGTATTTTTAAACACTACGATACTTCACTTATATATCCAAATAAATAGAACGTTTTTCCTATTGTAAATTTTACATATATAAGAAAAGTCAAATCCGCCCATTAATTAGGAATCAGTATACACTAGCTGATTACCGCGACTTCGTCTGCGTTGTTTATTATCTTATTTGTTTTGTTATACATCAAAGGAACTAGGCAGCGTTTTCGACGAATGCTCCCAGGCGGATTGATTTTTTTCCGACACTTCCAACATTCATCGTTATATTTCAACAAATCTTGACTAATTATGTACCTAAACCGTTCTGGTGAATTACTTTATTTATTAATGAAAACCGTATGAAATCTGGTAAGTAGTTGTTGAGGTTTTCATAGACAGGCAGACAGAAGCGGTAGACGACATTGTTTATATAGTGTATAGTATATTATATAGTGAGAATTCGATATTAACTATTTCTTTAAAAAAAAAAGCAAAAATTACTTTCTTGAAATACTTAGCTTACTGCACATTTATTTACCATGCATCCGATCTCTGGTATCAAAGGGTGTACAGATAAAAGTGCGAGATAAACACAAGAGAATATCTTTTGTTTCCGACATATCTCTCTGAGGGCATATCGTCGAAGTTCTCTTTCAGTTCAATATACTTTACTGCTTCCGTATAGACAAGTTTAGTGATTTTACTTAATAAGCATTACCATAATATTCTCCGTTTTTTATGTTTCAATAACTGAAGTATACTGTTGGTAATATAATTGTCGAATAATGCTCTGGAGAAAGTCCTTTTTCAGTTTTTTCACTTTCAAGAAACGAGCCTACTCATTTCTTAAGGGCCAGCAACGCATTTGTCATTTTTCTCCTGTCGCAGGTGTCTATGGGTGGCGGTAATCACTTACCATCAGGTGACCCGCATGTTCGTTTGCCCCAATCGTATAAAAAATTTTTTATCTTACATCATAGGAACCAACGAACAGGTGGGCCACCTGATGCTAAGTGATCATCCGTCTACATGATAACCGTATGGTAGATCACTTCCATTCATCAAGATGACACTGGAGGGATTTCAACCCTTGACGAGTCGTTAGATTGTGGTCAAAAGCTAACCTATAAGTAGGTTCATTCGTCGGGCCGTGGACGCTCCGGCACGGGATATTGTGTATTACAACCTAAAAATGGCCATAAATAATGGAAATGCAAACGCTATAAAAACAGCGTCATTAAACCAAAAATGGTTAATAATAGTTGAACAGTTAATATTTAATCAATTACTAATTTAAAAAAATACGCTCACGTATACGATTTTTACGTATACAAAATACTACATGTAAGCAAAAAAAGGTGCGGACCAGGAGTCTGCAGCATAGAATAACAATAATAAAAAAAGCTAACCTATAGAGCATAAAAAAAATAGAATAAGTATAAAGTGTAACTTTAAGTAATTTAGAATTATTATTTAGTAAACATGCTTGCTTTTACACGGGTTGGCTTTTACTATGTTTATTTTTGTTTGTAGAATAAAAGGCAAAGGTTGTTTTACGTAAAGCTCCCTTTTACCAACTGACCCTTTTTAAGGTTCTTAGTGGCTTTTTGGCCTTGGTTTTACATTAATGTTGCAGGTTTTAGGGTTTCTCTTTCTTGGACATTCTAGTGGTAAGCATTCTTACTATGATAATGTATGATCAAATGTGATATAAACATGTGTTGATTTATATACAAATTTGCCGTATAATTTGCTAAAAATGAGTAAAAAAAGAAACTATATTGTTCTTGTGGTTGCGCATTTGCGTCATTCTCATAATGCTTGGCGAATAATAAGTTTGTTTTCATTTTTAAAAAAAAGTACTCACTGACGGTGTTTACTGTAGTCTCTATATTCCAGTTTCTTCGTTTTTTTTTATATCATATACGAGGCAAACGCATATGCGGGTCATCTGTCGCTAAGCGATCACCACCGTCCATATACACTAGCAACCCCAGAGGAGTCGCAAGTGCGTTGCCAGCCTGTGTTTGGGGGAATGGAGAGAAAGGGAGAAAGGAAGGGAGAGGATAGAGAAGGGGAGGGGAGATGGATCTCCGGCGTTCTCACTGACCAAACGAAACGCAACAATGTAAGCACTGTCACTTCACGTCGGTTTTCTGTGAGAGGGTGGTGCTACCCCGGATTAGCCGACTCATTCATACTGAAACCAATAATAGCTTCAGCGTGCTCTACCACCTACTAAATCCTATAATTATCCAGTGCCTATAATAATTTCAAAAGCTCCAATTAATAGCCAGTTTCGTTCTTTGTGAATTTACCCAAACATAATACAGAAAATATAAAATTTATAAAACATCAGACAGCAGCTTTGCGCTCCCAATACTCAGAAACAGCTAATAGTACCAAAGGATTCACTCTTTAGACAAAAATACGCGCTCTCCCAAAACAGATAATAAATGTTTTATCTACAGTTAACGCCAAAGTCCACTGAAATAAAGTCCATTTTTCAATTATAGGTTTATCTCAATTGTGGTATTTGTATGGACCCTATTTTAACAAAGCAGATTTCGGGACAAAGGTTATTTTTCTCAGGCGTTCATCGCTCCTAGCATATTTTGGAATAACCTTTTTTAAGGTTTTCAGTGACCTTTTAAAGAACCGCAAATATCTCTATTTATAAATTATATAAAGAGTTAACACTGCAGGCTTTTTTCTAAAGGTTTCGCACACATTTTGTAAGACAGTGAGAGGATCGCAGACAAGTGAGCGTTAATATGACATATTGGGGACCTCCTAAATCTAAACTTGGATCATAAGTCCTGGAGTCTAGTTCTTCAACTATTGTGGACCCTGAAAAGTTCGTCATTGGAATACTTCTAAACGAAACGTGAATAAGTGTAATTAAATTCTGTAACATCAGATAGATTTAGTAATCTACGTTTTCGGTGAATCTTAAACAATAATTTCCACGTACCTCTTTTTTATTTTAGCAAGGCAAAATTACTGCACTATGACTGATGGTAAGCACAATACAATCTAAAGACAATTGCGACCACCGAGTGACACACTATCCATCGCCGGTCGCCACTATCATGCCGGCCTGGAAAAAACTGGATATATACAGGCTGATCCCGAAACGCGAAGCGCAGAAGCGAATCAGTATTACGGGCTTTTTCGCCATATACATGGTGGTTGCGATCCAGTCAGGCTGTAAAACTCTACCAGCCTACAGGGTGCACCACGTGCAGGTGAGGTTGGCTAGGCTGTCTCAAGTCTTATGATGTTATTCGACACCCCTTACACCCCTTCTTACGCATTACTCAATATAAAATAATGCCTTAAAAAATAAAAACTTAAAGTAAATTATTAATTTGCATCAATCTCTAATCTACCGAAAGCACAGGTATAAATAATAATAGGTTATATATTATGTTTTAAGAGAAGCCTAATATCAACATATAAATAGTTTGTCACAGCCACTAGGGACAAAGGTTTTTCAGATCTTGCCAATAAATAAATACCTTCCATGTAATGCTTAATACTGGTGTAATAAAGTCCAATATAACAATTTTGTGCGTAAAACACGTTGTATAAGAACGTTGTCTCGTCACGTTTCATATTGGGACGCGTGTACTGTGTTTTTACGTGCGAATTATCTTCAGGTATAAGTACTATTGTAGGGTGTATCTGAACAGAATTCTTCATAGGCAAGAGGTGAAAAGAATTCGTAAAACGCGAAATAAGTAAGCGATCTTTAACTGTTAAGTTTCCGTCTGTCTGTAATTTGTTGCTTTTGCAATATGTTATAGCTGATACCCCCAACTTAAATTACTATATATTAAACTGCGTCGTTTATTATCTCAATTGTTTTGTTATATATCACAAAGATTAAGCAGCGTTTTCGTCGAAAGCTCCCAGGTGACTTGACTTTTGTCAAAAAATCTTGACAAATTATATACCAACCTAAACCTTTCTTGTTATTTAATTATAACTATATCAATATTAAAGAAAACCACATGAAAATTCATTCAATTGCTTTTGAGTTTTTCACGGACCGATAGACAGACAGACAACAGGGTAAATTACTTTGTTTTACAATATGTAGCAGAGTAATTAAGGTGAAAAAACTTGAGACATTAAATACCTTGTCTTTATTTTTATTATATATTGAAATTTAATTCCCAAATAAATGGGATCATAAAATAAATTATATATACATTAGATAGCGAAATCTACAAAGACTTCTAAAGTACTAGATGAAGGTGATATTTACGGTCACACCAAGCTAGCCTTTCGCATGCTATAGTGGCAATATCCAAACACACCAATAACTGTATCTACTATACCGATGTTTCCAACGACGGAATTGAAGGGACAGCCATGAACGCTCCTAGGTGAGATATTGTGTGATTTTTTAGGTGGTAGAGCCACGCTGAAGCTATTATTATTATTCATATATTATTCAGCATGAATGGTCGGCTCGTCCAAGGTAGCACTACCCTCTCACAGAAAACCGACGTGAAGTAACAGTGCTTGCATTGTTGCGTTTCGTTCGATTAGTGAGAGCGCTGGAGACCCATCTCCCCTCCTTTTCTCTCCATTCCCCCGAACACAGGCTGGCAACGCACTTGAGACTCTTCTGGGGTTGCTAGTGTCTATGGACGGCGGTGATCGCTTAACAACAGGTGACCCGTCTATTCGTTTGCCTCCTATATGATATAAAAAAAGGATCATAACTTAAAAATAACCGGAAAATATGATAATGAAGCCGTCATTGTGGCTACAGTCTCGATGAAAAATCTGATGCCTCATACAAATACAAAACGCTCATAATTAAAATAATAATATTGGTTAATTATAATAATAATAATATCATGTCTTGTACACTACATAAGCTGCGCTACACTTTAATTCATTTTTGTGTAACTTACGAAATAAATAAAAAGGTGGCCGAACAAGAAAACACAAACAAAAAAAAAACATCTGAGTTAGAATTAGGAAATTAGTTTTTCACATATCTCATTTAGACGTCATTTGGTAGCTGTGCTCGATTGATACAATATAACCCACTAATTTTATACAATTTTATCTCTTTGATATCTGGCTCATTGATAATATGTGTACAAATAGAAAGTGGATTACTATTCATTAAAATTATTAATGTCAGGAAGTATTTATTTTACATTTTTTTTAGTGGGTAGTTCAGTTAATTATGACGATAATATTATAGTGGTATAATATTATGTATACAGTGGTATATATCATGTATATAATATACAGTGGTATGCTGTAGGTGGTAGAGCCCCGCTGAAGCTATTTTTGGTTTCAGCATGAATGGGTCGGCTCCTCCGGGGTAGTACCATCCCTCTCACAGATACCCGACGTGAAATAACAGTGCTTGCATTGTTGTGTTTCGTTCGGTCAGTGAGAGAGCCGGAGGCCCACGTCCCTTCCTCTTTCCCTTTCCTTCCCCTCCCCCTTCTCCCATATACAGGCTGGCAACGCACTTGCGACGTCCCTGATGTCGCTAGTGTCTATGGACGGTGGTGATCACTTAACATCACGTGACCCACCAGTTCGTTTGCCTCCTTTGATATAATAAAAAAAAAAGTGGGTGGTTCAGTGACCATATTATTATATTTTTCTGCCTTCTGATCGCCGACATATATTAAGTAAGTCTCTCCTGGAATCGTACATTCAGCGGCTATTTTTGTTCATTCTCCATTATTAATAATTCCGCGAACTAAAATAATAATTCAGGTATTATTTCCAGACATATTTATCAACGAACCGGATCTGTTTAGGATCGTTTATTTAAACTTATCAATTTGTTATCTGATTAACTTCGTAATAAAATCAGTCTGGATTATTATATGAAATCTTGATTAGTGAACATGACGGGCACCTGATCTATTAATTTTTTGTTAAGAATTCTTATCTTGAATATTACAATTGAGGTCTATACGAATTAGTTTTAGTCTAGTAGTGAATTTCTACAAATTCTCGTTATACTATAATGAAGTTTTTGATCACGATTATATCTAAGAAACGATGTATCATTTAGCAAAAAGTTTAAGCCCCCAGATAGCCTAACCTAGAAATGACATCATATAATTATTTAAGAAGATATCTATTTAATTAATTATAATTCTATCTCTCAACAGATATTCGCAGCACTACATTAATTCTTCTAATATCATGATCAAGTATGTATATCTATACTAATACCTATGAAATTTTAGAAAAGAAAAAAATGGGGTGTAAGGGGTGTCGAGTAACATCTTAAAACTTGAGACACCCAAGCCAACCTCACCTGCACGTGGTGCACCCTGCTGAATAACGAACGAGGCAATGGCGATAGTGGAGTGGTAGGGTTTTACAGCCCAACTGGGTCGCAACCACTGTATACATGGCGAAAAAGCCCGTCATAGTGACTCGCTTTTGCGCGTCGCGTTTCGGGATCAGCCTGTGCATATCAAGTACCGGGTGACTTTTCTCATTATGGTCGGCATGACAGCGGCGACCGACGATGGATGATCTGTCTCTTGTGGTCGCCACTGTTTGTGGATTGTACTATGCTTACCATCAGGCATAGTGCAGTCACTTTGTCGTGCTTCAATAAAAAAAAAGCTTAGAGAAAAAATTATATTAAGAAAGTACAGCTCACAATCATTTCAAATGCAACATGTAGTTTCCAAAAAATTTTTACAAAAAAAATTGAACCGACTTCGATATAAAAAACTTATAAAGCACTGAAAAGTGAAAAATAAATATATTATTAATTCAATCAAATTAAATAAAATATGTGAATATTTGCGCTACCTAGAAATATACTGGAAGTCGGTGCCAACCGAAATTTCAATGTTGTTGCTGGTAAAAAAGTATATTACATTATTTATTTATTTATTATACAGATATATATCAGGAGCGTGAGAGTGGACTTCGTACCTATGTAGATATGATTTTCGGTTGGCACCGACTTCCAGTATATTTCTAGGTAGCGCAAATATTCACATATTTTATTTAATTTGATTGAATTAATAATATATTTATTTTTCACTTTTCAGTGCTTTATAAGTTTTTTATATCGAAGTCGGTTCAATTTTTTTTGTAAAAATTTTTATTTTTCCATTTTTAGTGTATATAAATATATTTTACATGGTTTTAATTAATTATAAAGTAAGTAAGGTTTAGTGGTTTTATGAATCTTAATCTATTAATGCTTCCGCAACGCTTACGCTCTTACTTTGATCATAGCTCCGGTCTTTTTGATAACAGTTGTATTTTATGTGAAGTGAACAACAAATAAAGGTGAAATTCGTTCATAGTGATGGTAATTAGACTTCTAGTAGCTAGGCTAGCTACTAGACTACCTATATATAAGCGGCTACCTGTATACTTGTAATGTTTGTAATAATACCGAGAGGTCTGAACAATAACTTAAAGAAAAATATAAAGTGGCTTACCACCATACTTCTAGATATTTTTCGAGTACATGACTTTGATTTAATTCGATACGAACTTGACAAACAAACATAATATTAAATCGTACTAGATCTAACTGGTCATATTAGGTTGATTGGGAATGAATTTCAGAACCTCATCTTTCCTAATGTCCGCTTCACGGGAATTGCTTCAACAGTCATAATCCCACATGTAAGTCCTCGTCAAAACGAGTCATATGTACCCAAACACAAGATAGCTGCTATAAGCCGTTGAGGAGTTCCATTCTTCATTTTCATGACCAACTCAGGATTGATTAAATGATATTCTTATCATTACAACAGGTTGTTCCAAGTTTTCATTAAAATTAGTCGGTGGGGAAGTTCATTTATTCATATAAGCTTTATTCATCCCTTTATTTTCAACCCTTATGGTTGGATTTTTTCTTAAGTTCAAGAACACCATTCCCAGTTATCAAATTTCAAATAAAATTGTTGAAATCGGTTTCAAGTACACGAAAATACGTAGACACAAACTGGGTGAAAATCAAATAAACGATATTTAACCCCCTTAGGGGTTGAATATTTTATTCAAATTTATATGGGACCACCTTGGAGTATAGCCGAATCAAACAAAAAAAGAATCATTAAAATCGGTTCACGACTGACGGAGATATCGATTAACATACATAAAAAAAAAAAAATACATACAACCGAACATAGAACCTCCTCCTTTTTCGAAGTCGGTTAATAAAATAACAAAATCATTCTCACGAAATGTCAGGGTAACCTGCAATTCGAAATTGTAGATCAAATGACATAAATTATTTCACTGATGGATAACGTTAGGTCGATATATAGCCATTGTTGCTGTACGGCATGTTTAATTCCTCTGGTCTCTTTTCTGCATATTGCTTATCGCATCTCATCTTCCTACCACTCCAGTGATAAACGATGCTGTGACCTACATAGCGATAAATTTGAATCAAAGAACAATGCTCAAAACCAAAGCGGGTGAAAGTTTAAAGCCTTAGCATTTACTAAGATGAACTGTACATCCAATTATCACTAAGAACATAAATTCTATGCTCATACAGAAAACTTGACATCCACGTACACAAATTTCCAAATAAAGGAAGTCCGTATGTTACAAAATTGGTAAGACATTTCGGTGTCGGAATGTGTAAAAAATCTTAACCAATATATGTTTATTTATTTTATTAAATATTTAAAGTGAAGCCCATTTTCTAGACAACATAACTGTGCTCGATTTTAGAGATATTTTTAGGAAGTTAGAAATTTTCATAAAGCGTTACAATAAACTCTTATAATATTCATAAAGGAAATGTAGGTCGTTATGAAAGCAAATAAATTTAGATTACTTACCTTTTACGGGAGAGTTTTTTTCTCAAATGGTTTTAATATTGTATTTTTTATCGTTATCTAGTTTTTAAAATAAATGGTTTCAATATGATTTCGTGACTTTTTATCTTTTTAATACAATAATGTCGTTCAATTTATAATTTTCTTACATGGTAAGTGTCATACTTAAATACAATGGCATGACGTATCATAAACTTATATTCTTAACTAGCTATGCCCGCGGCTTTAAACATCTTTATTACTGAGTAATTATTAACGTCTTATAATTTAACTTTTACTTATATTTTAAGATTCGTAAAAGTATTATTAGTAATTTTTGCAGGCTCTCAATATTGAGTAAATTATACTCTCGGTACACGAATTTTATTAAAATAGGCTGTGAATTAATAAAAAAAAAAAATACTTTTATATCTTCACGATATTTAAAGGTATCATTAATTAATTCCGTTATTTATAAACCATATTATATACTTTCAGTATGCAACATTCCATTGAAATCGGTTCAAAATCTTCAAAACTTAATCTGTCTGAAATTATGTATTTTTTTACAATTTTAAGTAATATTGCCAATTCTTATCGTAAGACTATATATAAGCCTATCAAGTGATGAATGAATTATACTTTCCGTGTATTTTTTTTTCCAATATCATATTAGAAATAAGTACCCTCGATATTTATATAAATTGAAAATAAACAAAATTACACATGTAGTAAAAATATTATATAAATTAAAATCGAGTTCCTCAGTCCTCTAATCTATAACTTAACCGCATCTTAATCGCAAATGATAAATAGTGAACATGATAAATTAAGAGCAATTGTAAATGGCGGTGGCCGCGGGATTACTACTGTAGTGTTATAAATTTTAATTTATAAGTCTTAATGTACGAATGCATGAAATCTAAGACTCGTATTCAATACTCTATTTGTACCTGTTTTATTTAAACACGTTTTTTTTTTTTGTACTTTATAGGGCTACAATTTTATCTGACCTTTTTTTCTCGAAGTGAGTATGTTATTCACCTATCAAGCTCCTAAAAGATTTTTAATTTGACTGTGATGAGCAACCAGGTGGGCTTAGAAAAAGCCCTGGTAACTTGCTATGGTTTCGTCACGATGTTTTTCTTCATCGTGTGTTCCGATAAGATTGAAACTTATGTGCATCGACACTGTGTTCGAACACGTTATTGGTAGTTAGCTTGGCTAACTAAGCCATAATGAGTAGTAAATACAAAGTTCGTTACGAATAGTATTCGTGATCAAGGCAGTATACTAAATGAGATTATTATACCGTTTGCTTCTGACGTCAAAGAATCTGGTAATAATGAAAGAGACAGTTATTGTGAATTATTTAAATGTATTATATATTTTGGACATTTTGCAGCATTATTCTAAAAGTTCTTCAGCACTGTTTACGTAATCAATGTTATTAAAAAAAAATAGTTTTGCAATCAATCTTCCAGATTATTACTGTCATTGTTAAATAAAGAAAGAAAGAAGAAAGAAAGATTTTTTATTGTCATAGCTTACAGTTGTACAAAAAAAAAAAAAATTTTAAATATTAAACATGCAAAACTATGGCAATGAGGCCTGGCGTCAGCGTATTGCCGTTTTTGAGAACGGCGCTGGTTTTCAGCCAAACCTCAAATTTCAGGCTAAATTAAAAGCAAGCATTACTTTTTTTTTTTTTGCGCCCAAGTGTGGACATAAATTTGAATATTAGATCTATTGCTACCATATAATAATAACCAAAACTAAAATAAAATAATAAGAGAAAAACATTACAAAATAACATTGTGATAATATGAATGCGTCAAATCTGTTGATAGAATATAATTATAAACGGCCTAATATTTGTTCCTCAAGAATTTTTTGTTTCATGAGTTTCTTAAATATAAATTTGTTTTTTTCTGTAATGGAGGAGGTATATTATTCCAAATTTTTGACGCAGCATATTTAAAACTTCCTTCAAAGCCTACTGACTTATGTTTAGGTAGGGATACAGTGTTTCTTATTTTAGATCTTGTGTTTATATTATGAATGTTCCTATACCAGTCAAATTTAGTATACAGGTATTCTGGTTTTTTACTCCTAATAATAGTGTGCGTGAGACAAGCCAAGTGTAAGTATCTCCTTGAACACATATTTAAGATATTTTTGCTGTTAATGATCGGAGATATATGCGACCATTTAGGTACATCATAACAGAATCTGATACATGCGTTTTGAACACGTTGAATTGCTTTTGACGTTTTCTCCATTAATCTAGGCCCATAGACCACATCACAATAATTAAAAGGAGACAACACAATTAGATCACAGAGAAGACTCCTTGTATTTAAATTCAAATAATTTCGTATACCGTATAATATTTTCAATTTATAAAAAGCATTTTTAATTTTAATATTTATGTGTTCGACAAAACGCATTTTTTCATCTAAGATTAATCCTAAATTTCTAACATCTGAAACTCTTTCTATGCTTTCATTTTTTATCAAGATGTTAAATTGTTTATTTACAGTTTTTTTTTTATTTGTGACTTAGTTCCTAAACAAGAGGGGGCTCAGAATAGAACCTTGAGGCACACCACGAGTAACATATTTTACTTGGGACATTTTCCTTTCGCCCGATTGAGATTCGATTACTACTTGTTGACACCTATTAGTCAGATATGATACAAACCAAAGTTGAGTTGACTCGGATATTCCGTAGTATGACAATTTTGATATAAGTAATTCTCTATCTAAGCAATCGAATGCCCTGGAAAAGTCAAGTAAAACCAAAACTGAGCTTTCTCCAATATCGGAAGCTGAGATTAAGTCATCGCATACTTTAGCCAGAGCAGTATTTGTACTATGACCCGATCTAAAGCCTGATTGCAGTAATTATTGGAAGAGTTATATCTATAGTTAACTGAATCATATCAATAGTTATGGTATCATGACCACAAGCATTCGTTTTTATGGAATTTAATATTTTTTGTATATCTATTTCTGTTACTGGTTCAAGATCAAACTGCAATGTACTGTTATATTTTGAATTCCGAAAAAAATGTAAGGTATCATTGTCAGGTTTACATAACTCTGAAAGTTCAAGGAAAAAATCATTAATTTTATTGCATTCATTTAGACTCTCAGGAATAAAATCTTTACTTGAGTTATCAAAAATAGACGTCTGTTTTAAATGTTGCCACATTGCCCTCGGATTATTAATATTTTTATTTACGTAAAAGGTGAAATAAGCTTCCTTTTCTTTGCGCAAACTAGATGTCACCAGATTCTTTAGTTGCTTATAATAAGCATATTTAGATTGTAGTTTACTACTACGGGCTTTTTTAAAAGCGTCATCACGGAAACTCATCATTAACTTAATAACATCAGTTATCCAAGGACTTAAATGTTCAGATATGCGCCTTCGCTTTATGGGAGCATGTCTGTCGAATAAAGATAAGAAAAACAGATTAAAGGTGTCCACCATAGTATTAACATCGTCCACGGAGAGGATATCTAACCATTGTATTGATTCTAAATCTGCTTGAAATAGATTTGGGTCAATATTCTTTAGGGAACGTGTATAGACGTAACGAGGGACATATTTCTGCTTTTTAATATTAAATTCTGTCAGAATTAAGGCATGATCACTCAAATCAGCATTATGAATTACGTCAATTTTACGACATCTCTCAGGTATATCAGTTATAACAAGATCGATAAGACTCTGAGATGTGTCACTAATTCGAGTAGGAACGGTTACAATTTGTTCCATATTATTTTGATTAAAGAATTGACTTAACTCTCTGGAATTATACGTAGACGAGTTCAACATATCTACATTGAAATCCGTTAAGATACACACATAGTTACAATATCTAAGGGAATTTATTGCTTCACTTAAATCTTCGACAGCGTTTACTACGGAAAGTCCCTCAGTACGATATGCGGTGCCTACAGCCATTTTGACTCCTGGCAATGAGACTTCTAGCCACATCTGTTCTAAAGAAGTAGCCGGGTGTGAATGAACACGAATGCGTATACCCCGTCGGATATAGAAACCAACTCCGCCACCTCTTTTACCTTGCGGTCTGGGTGTATGCTTTAGCATATAACCTGGTATGTGTGGAGCGGTATTTTCGGCTCCTTTACGCATCCATGTCTCATTTAAGGCTAATATATCTGGTTGGGTATTCGAAATCGTAACCTTAAGCTCGTCTTGTCCAGTGTTAAGGGATCTCACATTTAGCAGTCCCAGTTTGATTTTTCGAATTTAGCTTGAGTCATTTTACATTAATTATGCTTAAATAAATGATAAGAACATTCACAATGTAATAACAATTTCTATGTACACAACGCAGAAGTAATTGTACATTAATAAAAATACAGTAGTTTTCAATATAACCTACACAAAAATGGATCATACATGACTTATAACAAAAACACCTAAGACTATATAGGAATGATATGAAATTACAAAGAATTCTTGCGTGGTACTGGAAACATAACAACACAGAAGAATACCAGTCGGTCCTTGTATAACAATGACAGAACAATACCTCTAAGCCAAATAATAGTGGTAAGGTAGGAAAATGGTAACTCCCGTGTGCTATGGACATACAAGAGTATTTTTTTATATTTAAAACAAAATTGCATACTATTATAAATTTATAAAAATAGAAAAAACATATAGAATTCAAAAGCTGGTTTAGCTTATATAAAGATAACTTACTACTATCTACAAAAAATGAGACAATATTGTGAAATCTACTTAAGAGTTTAGTTTGGTTATAGCATACAATCAAGAAAAACTTTGTGCTATATAAATTACGTAGTTTGGACAAAGAGATCAAATATTGCCATCTTGATGACAAATAAAAATGAGAATGGTACATTATTCGCATGGTATTTAGAAAACAGTAATTTGTTTTAGATAATAATATTATAAGTGTCCAGTGATAATTGACGTCCATGGTATTATTTTCCATCCACTTCACTTGTGCACAGTAACCAAAGTATATTTTGTAAAGTCCTTAATATAACTTAGTTTCAATAAAAAAAAAAAAATATCTTGATATGGAAGTAGAAACCGCGGTCCAACAAGATGTCCTAATAAGTGTGAATCCTATAAGTTATAACTAAATGGCATTCAGCAAAGGTGCATAAGCACTTAACAAATTTTAATTCAACATTTAAACATGGATTTTTTATTATCGTTCGTGAAAAATAGGTATAAGACGTATTGTACAAAGATGGATCCAGGACTAATGTAAAAAATAACCTCTTTTTATACAATTTGGATTAAAAGAATCTAAACTAATTCTTAGACATGTTGATCTTTAACTAGGTGTATATATAGCTTGTTAGCGCTAGTTATTATTTGCAAACAAAAAAAAAATATAAATAATGCACAACAGCCGGAGAGATGTAGAAAAAAAGGACTCACCTTTTCGCTGTTGTCGCAGTCGTAGGAGGCCTCCTCTTTAATCCGTTTAGTTGTAACAATTGTCACTTCGGATCACACTTTCCAATTGTTCTATCAATTATTAGTATAAATGTCTATAACAAAGTATTTATTTGATTTTGACCACAGAGACGCGCGACATCGTCACTAATTGCAATTCCGTAATTGCATTGATACTTAAGCACCGGTGAGGGGGTTAGGGGTAGAAATATGGCACTTGATGAATGTAAACAGGGGTGGATAATACCGTTATGCATTGCAACGTTTCTTATTTTAGCTCCATTAGCAGCAGAGGCTGCCGAGATTAATCGACAAGAGTTTGCATCTGTGGAAAGGCTCTTACAATAAGAGAACAGACTAAGTGGACGAAGTAATTACTATTTGACAACTTTTATACCTTAATACATATTTTTGAAAGACAACAGGTTTTTACTTAAAAGTTGGTAGCAAATTAAGTAAGCAGTAAAAAGTACTCTATTAATCATAAAATACTAACATTCTGTTTTATATCTTATCTTCTTTTTATTTTTGTTTTTATTGTAGAAACTCTTATTCAGCATTACTTGACGTTTTAAGACCAGTTATCGACAGTTATCATCATCCCACCACTCATATTATAGTATTTTAATAACTTACAATTAAGGTTAGCAGGTTTTTTTTTATATTATAGGAAGCAAACGAACAAGTGGCTCACCTGATATTAAGTGGTCACCATTGTCCATAGACACCAGCAATACCAGAGGAGTCGCAAGTGCGTTGCCAGCCTGTGTTGGTAGAGAAGAGTGACGGAAAAGGTGGAAGGAAGGACGGGAAATGGGGGAGGTGGTCCTTCGGCACTGTCAATGATCGAACGAATCGCAACAATGTAAGCACTTTTACTTCACGTCGGTTTTCTGTGAGAAGGTGGTAGTATCCCGGGCGAGCCGACCCATTCATGCTGAAATCAGTAATAGCTTCAGAGTGGCTGATTTGTATACATTATTGTAACATAGTTCAAACAATTTTTTTTACTGGTGTAAACAAGGCAACACTAACTCATTCTGTCATCTAAGTAGGTATGTATTGGATAACTTAGCATACACTGCACCAGAGTGCTTATAGATAAAAAAATGTTGTGCATTGGAAATTGCTCATGCAAGGTTTGGTGATGAGGCATGAAAGAAAACTCTATTGCAGTGTGCTGGTTTTCTATACTATAATAAAACTGTAACAAGTCGAAATCTGTACATTAAATATTTTTTGAAAATTTTAATCAGGGTAGACTATGTTATCGATCTAGAAGCCAAAAATAATCTTTTTACTATTTTTGTCTGTCTGTCTATCTGTCTCGCCCTATGAACACGCATCACTCTGAAAGTACTGAACCAATCTTGACGAAACTTAACATAGTGATAATTAATACTACGAGATTACATCAAATATACTTTTTGTCCCATAAAACGCATAGGGTTCTCCAGGATAAAGGATTAAAGCCTTGAACCTAAACCCGTATTACTCTGAAAGTACTAAACCAATTTTAACGAAACTTAACACAGTAATAACTGATATTACAAGGCTACATCCAGGATACTTTTCGTCCCATAAAACGCAAGGGGTTCTCCAGGATAACGAAAAACAAAAATTTGTAGTTAACGTAACTGGATTTTTTTTTTCGAAATGGCTACGCTGTTGACCCATCAAGGTCTTAATAGCTTCACCGGACTACGACAAACGTAACTAGACTTTTTTGCGACACCTTAGTACAAGAGCCGGCAACGTGGAAAGAACAAGAATTTTAGAATACCTGGCTCTTTAATATATCAATGTATATTTTTTTGTATCATAAGAGGCAAATGAACAGGTGGGTCACGCCATGTTAAGTGACCACCACCCTCTATAGACACTAGCAACACCAGGGGTATCGCAAGTGCGTTGCCAACCTGTATATGGGGGAGGATAAATGAAGGCAAAGGAGGAAAGGAGAAGAGAAGTGGGCCTCCGGCGCTCTCATTTACCAAACGAAATACTACAATGCAAGCGCTGTTATTTCACGTCAATTTTCTGTGAGAGGGTGGTATTAGCCCGAAAGGACACTTGGTAGCCGGTTAACGTTGTATGCTCAATGCGCATTTTGATTTATGAATAGGTTTAGGAACAATTTTTTTCAGTAACTTTTAAACACAATTAAAAGCATGAATTTATTACAGTCAGACACAGTTCTTTATAAACAATCATATATATATATATACCCGCTGATAGATTTTATAAATAAAAATAATTAATTTTAAACCAATTATTTTTTTCCATAGCAAAGAACAAATTTCATTTTATTAAATATTATTGATATTAAGATTTCACCATATACAATGAAACAAGGATAAACGTAAAGGTATGTACGTATAATTTGGGATTGACGCCATTTTAAATATATGCGTCGTCGACCATCAGGTTATATGAAACCGAAATAGCTTGGGCCGGCGAGGTGAAATATCTCGACGTCACTTTAGATAAACACTTAAATTTCGATTCACATACAGATAGAGTGTGAAACAAAGCTGCTATGGTCTTGGGTCGTCTCTATCATTTGCTTTGTCCTAAGAGTAAAATGTCCCCCAGACATAAACTCACTTTATATAAAACTTGCATCCATCCGATTATGACGTACAGTTGTTCGGTCTTTGCAAATGCGCAAAATCGTATTCAAAAGTTACAGGTTCTCCAGAACCGAGCCCAACGTAAAATAACCGTTGCTCCATGGTACGTCCGGAATAAGGATCTCCACAGGGACCTGGAGATACCTTCTGTCTGGGCGTATATAAAATCACTCACACGTAGTTATTTCGAAAAAGCCGCGAATCATCCCAGCCCTTTAGAGGTATCCACTACGAACTATGAATCCGTACCCAACGCTGCGCAGTATAGAAGACGACCGCAACACATTTTTACCGACCCTCCTGATTCAATTACGTCAGCAAAAGATCAGTCGCAGCCTGTCTCTTCAAACAAAGCGTGTTCACGTCCACGCCCGCATAATTACTATCACGCCTCCGTGGTCTGGGGGTAAATTTCGCTCCCGCACACCAGATTAGGCCCCGCTCGGCAACGGCTCAAGCCTAGGTCCGTTCCCTCGGCGGGGAGCCCTTAAGTACGCTGCTCACGTGATACAGTGACACAAAACTTTCCATCACTGCTACAACATCACACACATCGTCTATACAAACGTGCGCGTCTACACGCTTACATGCTGTTTTTCTTTTTCAGAGAAATAAACACACAACAAAGAGTTCTACCCTTATTTTCCCTATCCTATCCTATCCTATATAGTTTAGAGAAATTTTTCCGACACAAAATACATATAGGAGTTGTTGAGACACGCATGCTTGGTAAACATGCATGTTTCAATAACTTATATACGTATATCTAGATAGATTAGCTTAGGTTAGCTCAGATAGGTCGTGATTTTTGCACAAATCAGGCGACAGCCCAAGCCAAGGTGTGCCGTGCACCCTTGAGTTGGTCGCCCAAACATCCCAAGTCGGTTGAGTGCCTTCAGCACTCACCTCAATAGTTCAGTGAAGCTGTAAAGGCCTTTCCATGTCAACAGCGTATACATTTCGAAAAAAAAAATGCGTCGATAACATACGCTGCTACAATTATCGCTATCTTTATCGTGCAGCCAGTACTGTAAACTATACCTATAGCTATATTCTATTCACATATTATTTTTATAGCAATAAATCAGTCTAAATATCCAGTTAATAACTGAATTAGCGTGAAAGATGAAATTTGTACTTATTATTATCCAGATATAATAATAATAATAAAATTACTGCTATTCTAACATGGGTTAATATTACTTTTATCTTTATTTCCAAACAATAGCACCAAGCACATTATTGTCAATACCAAAAATATTTTTCAATAATAATTCCATTTTAATAACGTTTCAAAGTTAGTGAAAAAAAACACGATATAAATTTAATGGCAAATATTTAGTGTAACAACGTAGAATAATCTACAATAGAAACAAATCAACGTGGATAAATTACCAAAAGGTGATAGGCACTATGTTGTGAGTGGTACAGAGACTATTTATAAAAATATATTTTAAATATATTTAAAATACGTTTTCGAAACAGTTTATAACTCTTACACAATAGTTTCAAGCAAGTGACAGTTGAAGCCTCGGCGCGATGTTTGACGCTTCGATACGGTGTTCATATATTTTTCTTTAATACAATGGGGTATAAAAAGGTTTTAATACAAGTTGAACATAGTTATGACAAAGTAAGTGGTAGAGATATTTATTTAGTTTTATGTAGGTAAGTTTTTATCTTAATTGATCCTGGAAGATGATTTTTTTTCTCGAAATGACTACGCTATTGACCGAGCAAGGTCTTAACAGCTTCACCGGAATATAAACAACGGAGTGGTAGATGATGCTACGAACGAGTACTAGGCTTATTAAAAAAAATCACATTTAATCTGAGTATATGTTTCAGTGAATCCGTGGATAGTTTGGATTCACAATTGGAAACGGTAGTTGTGGCTGCAATTTATTCAATTTTTTGTGTTTAAAAATACTATTGAAACCAGTGATAACCAATTTGGTGCAAACGATGTTGCACGGGTCAGCTAGTAAAGGGGTTTTGATATGATACTTACAATTGTTTATTATAAAATGTCTAAGTAGGTGTTATAGTCGTTGACAATATGCAACGACGATAGTCACGTATACCACGTTGCTTCTCTTCAGGATTACTAAAAACTCCAGATATTAAAAATTAAAAATCAATATATGCCTGCTAAACAAGTTATCTTTACAGAAGAGTAACAAAATGTTATTGAGCGAAAACCGTATGTACTGAAATATATTTATAACTGTATCAAATTTTGGAAAAAATAGGAATTATGGTAAAAGTTTTAGAAGATAGCGAAATGAAATTGAAAATCATGTTACATTTTAAAAAATTTAAGCTTTTTTTTATTATTAAAGGCTTAGTCACACTCGCGACTATATCGCTTAAGGAACATACAACTCTATAATAATAACAATGGCATTAACGTAACAATATCTTATATTAATTTTGTACAATTCCTTGGCATCTCTCAAGATGGAGTGAGACAATAAGGAAGTGTACATACCAATATGGAACGAACCAGAAGCATTAAGTCGGGATATAATACCTTCGCTTCGAACACACTCTGCCAGGATGTGGTGCACATTGTCGACGAGCCCGCAACTCTGGCAGACTGGTGATGGTACTTTACGCATCATAAAAGCAAACTTTCTACATGGGATCTGTCCTGAGCGTAATCTCATTCCTGTGATCGCTTCCCGACGGCTAATTGTAAGGTCGTGACCTTAGGAGATGTAGCTGAATTGTTCTGTACCATATTCCTTTTGTTTTAGAACGCTCATCAAAGTATTCCTTCCAATGTGAGTAACAGCTATTTAGGTACTGAGCATATACCCATGTAGAAAGTCTTTAAAATTATTGTTGATTCACAGCGGCCGTTATATCTTTATTTTAAAAATTTATAACTTTAGTAGACATGACATTTGAACGTGCTAATTGGAATCACGTAAACCTGCCTGTGTAATTATCAGTAGATTTGGTAGAATAACGATAAAATACAGTGATTACAACAACGATTAATGTTTCAGTCAGGTGTCTGTGTTATCGATTCGATAAATATAAACGTGTTTCCGATTCACTGTACGCATTAATGTTTAAGAATTTGATCCGGACGTACGAGATGGATCTTAGAAGTTTTCTTTTTACTTTATTTATTTTTAAGTCCGCCTACAGTGTTGGGAGTGAAAGTTTTGTTGACTTTAGAAGTGCCTTCGACAATGAGTTATATGAAAGTGTGATAAATGAAGAACAATGTACACAACAAATGACATTCTTGCTAAATAATTCTTTAGGGTTGCAGTGTGAGTAAATACTTTTTAATTTCAAAGTGCTACTGTATCTGTCTCTAAGGTGCAACGTTGAGCAAGAAATCTCTGAACACCTCTTCGTTTTTAAGTAGGATTATCAAAGAATGATATAGTATGTTGCTGTTTTACAACAAAAAAGACTAGTAATGGCATTATCGCAAGTATACCTTGTAACAGTGCACAGAAACAAACATTAACGCAATTTCTTAATTATCAAAACTGAACAGTAGCAAACTGCTTTATCTGTATTTTGCGGTCTCCGTGTTCTAAATATATAACAATAAAATATACAGGAAGAATTAGTAACTTAAAGAGTTAATCATATTATGCTTTATAATAATTTATAAAAAAAGTAGTATACCTTTTTCCAGAAACGTCACCAGAGAAAGTATCCTATTATAATATTACAGGAAACTCTTATTTTACCTGATTAGTTTCTTTTTTCAAAAAATGTTTCCTTAGGATACCTAATATTATGCTTCTAGGTTACTTAAGTTGTGTATTAGCCTGAGTAAGTTATCAAGTGGATATTGATAAATTTACATTAATTGTACTACAAAGGTAACCATATTCGTAAACAAATTTCTGTTAGCGGAAAAAACAAAATAAGATATTTAATTCAGATACTTTCCCAGATACCATAAACCAGTCTACGGACGATAATCGATGTGTCTTTAAGTTAAAAAGATTAAATCCACAAAAGGAAACTGTTACAATATAATACTATAGATTAGATAAACATTACGAAATAAATTTCCATTAGCAAATACGGATATCGCAACATTTATAAGTAAGAGAAACTTATTTGCAAACTGTGCATAAACAAAAACATTGATTAAATAATGCTTTTATAAATATTATATATTTTAAACCTTATCAAAGATTAATTACGTAGTTACAACGAGGGTTGGATATTTATATTAAAAGTAAGCAATAACTTTAGTTCATGCCTTTATAGGATATTCACTATAGAACATTTTGAAGCGATAAAGATTTATTGCATGTTCGACAACAGCTTCAATTTACGTATCTTAGAATCCTTGCATTTGAGTCAGAGCTTTCGACGAAGGTAAATATCATGATAAAGCCATACAACCCCCGGATTAAAGATTTGTCGTCAATTACCAGTTGATGTATTTTGGCAGCTACATTTGAGAGCTAGTATATAATATCCAGCTAATAGCCAGCTTCTAGGTTTGGTGTGTTTACCATCTTACACTACGTCGTAATTTAATACCGGATGAGATTATGGTCAAACGCCAAACAACGTATAATAAAAAATATTTTTTTCTTCATTTCTTTTACATCAGTGTCAAAATCAGGAACTATACATGGTAGTACAATTGAGACTTGAAATTCTTGAAGACTATGATATACCAAATGAGGACCGAGTCGCATCGTTATAATATGAGCTGTAAATTGTTTAACTTTACTTACAATATTGAAAGAACAACAATTTAGCCAAATACATTCATTAAGTTCTTTATCATAATCATTATATGCTTTAGTGATATCAATATACCTATTATCTAATTATTTAAAAATGTTATCTCGTATATATCGCTCTATATGTTTTATTAAAGATATTAAAATATACAACGTCACAAAATTTATTCGGATTGGATGAAAACAATAATAATTGTAGTGTATTATACCATAAATCTATCGGATAATAAAACCCGGTGTACGAATGTACGTTTCATTATATGAAACACCTGGAAACATTTTTATGCTTTATAGGTTTTAGCGTTTCGACCACAATCTCAATTAATCTTTAAATAAAGCTAAACTGAAACTGGCTTTCAAATGCAACTTTCGGAACACATCATCAGGTGCTTGACGAGATATATTGCATTAGAAAGTGGTAGCTAGCCAGGTGAATTTAAAGAAAGCCTTAGCAACTGGCGGTTTTACTTCACAGCGTTCTCCGATTCAGTTACAAGGATTCGATCGTCGCGGTGTCAAACACAATGTCAACTAAACTATCATTGTTTTATTTGCATCGTGATGTTATCATAATCACGTCATTGTTGATAATACAGTATTGGATGTTGTTTCTTTTTGCCCAAATAAATACAATATGCATTTTGTAATAGATTAGAATCATAGATAGAAAACAGAAATGTTAAACAGAAAACACAATATTGTTATGAATACAAGTGCGTGCTATTAAGCAAGCATATGAAATAAAATAAAATAGGTATTCCTTGCAATGTTAACGCACTGGTAAATAAATATTCTTGGTGTTTATATATGGCGATAGATGGCGCACTATCATATTTGTAAATTTTCTTTATGGTGGTATCAAGATTCTCATTTGAAACATTGTGTCTTGATAAACTTTAGTTAGGTAATAATAGTCCGGTGAAGTTGTTAAGACCTTGCTACGGTACGGCAAAGAAAGGATGTTGCGAACTTTTTAGTTCATGCCCAGATAGGGTTTACCGTAAAACTGTGGCTCCGTAGACCAGCGCGGGTGGTACGGTTGTGAAAAGGAGAGGAAGTGATAAAATTGAATATTAAATTAATTAAATTAAACTTGTTTGAAAACTTACCCCCTAGGTAAAGTGAAAATTATAGACCAGGGTTATAGAGAAAAATTATCATATATCCGATATTCATTTGATCTGTTATTAACTGATCGCTACTGCGAATCACTTACGCTATTTTTCATAATAATGACATTGTAATTTTACGTAATAAGTTGTTATTAACGTTGGAAGATACTGTCTTCAAAACAATAAACAATTTTACTAAACTATAACTTTCTGAAGTAATTAATTGGAGGATGCGGCTACTACATGCATTTTTATGGTACTTCAAAAGATGAAGTATGTATTCGAGCAGTACACATGTCTGTATTTCTGCGATTTTCTCGAAAACTTATGATCCTCTTCTGTATGCTCTTCATTACAGTCGCATGTAAATTGAATTATATTTTGTGCTGTGAAAAATTCATTAACAATGGATACCTACTTTTAATGGCATATATTTGCTGGTAATAAGAAGGTAGTGGTTTTGTTTGAAGGAGGATTTTGGTTGTACTTTGATTTTTATTTGTTATTGTAACATGTCTTCGAAGATAGCTGGAATCACTGGGTATCTTGAAAAATTTTCATAATTTTATGTCAGGCTATATGTAGTATAACTTTAGTGACAATACAATTTTTTTTCTTTCTGTACCGCTATAAAAAAACAGTGTCGTCTCTTTACATTTCAATTATAATTAATCAGTTTTATGATCATGCATTATATTTATTGAAGATTATTATGCCATCGCAACACGGTGCAAGAGGTGTATAAGGTATTGAGTCAGCAATTGCGGTGAAAACGTTCCTCGGTAAGGCATGTGCACGAGGCTTCGAATCAGCATTGTCAGTGAAACGTTCGGTAGTTCGACTTCCACGTTCCCATATTGCTTTTTTATAAATTATTGGACGTGATGGTCATTCAACAGTGTTAGCCTAGCATCGGCTGCATTCACATATTATTAGTTTTAGACTTTTTTGTAATTTAAATAAATTGAGTTTAGAGTAACAGCTCTGACTTTCGTAATAAAACACAAAACCAAATTTTTTATTGAGTTTTTTTTCCTACTTCATGACTTAACATTGAAACTTTTATGATATATAAGAGGTTGAAAGTAGTTTTAATGTGTTTATTTTCATTTCAGTCTTGGATGCAAGCGCAAAACTTCCTCCCGGTTTATTCGGTGGCAATGTGAATGACCTTGGTGATTACTTTGAGTGCTTAGGGATTAATGAAATGATTGATGACATGGAAATACAAGGAAAATATTGTGCGATCATTGTACCTTTCGAACAAGACCCGATACAGATACCCGAACTCCCAGAATGGCCGGATATTCCATGGCCTGAAATTCCGGAATTGCCGTGGCCCGAGATACCTTGGCCACGACCTGACAATGAAACTATTGCTCTAGTGGAAATCTCTGCAAAACTTAGACGATTTGCTATGGAACTAGCTGGACAAAGTCAACCTGAGTTAAGGTAATATTTCTTTAATTCAGTTAATGGACTACGTTTATATTTGATATATTTTTAAGTACTTTTTATTGTGATACTTAGTAACATGATTTATATAATGCCGAACTTCTATTTGGCATCAATATCTGCGAATCTGTCCCAATCCCATGCAAATACCAGGTGAGTTTTGATCACATCATTGACCCACTTCACCTTCAGATATATTATATTGTCCATATTTTTTTCCACTGATTTACATAACTACTCGTTCACAAAAGTATGAGCTAGAATTTATCTGATCACTGACATGACCCCACTAAATTTTGTAACCGTATTATAATTTTAAACTACTGAACAAATTAAAACAAAAATGCTTTATTCAATTTAGCCTCTAAAAAGGTGCTTATGACTGTCTAAACTACCACCAGTTCGGAAAATAACCCCGTCATCGAGAAAAACCGGCAAGAAATTCTATCGGCTGTATCTTTTTAACATATGTATATCTTTACAATAAATTACTCTCGTTACAATAGTTTTTAGTGGATGCAGAGAAAGGAGTCAATTTCAGTCATCACCATCGTTTACATATTGATCCAGTCTATAATAGCCGTTTGAAATCAAACCCCCTTGACATGGCGCTTAAACTTACAGTCCGGCTAATTGGTAATATGCATTGGAACGTTGTTGTAAAACCTAATATTATTACCTAAAAACTATTACTGGTTTTATTGAGCCTGAAACATGGGACGACCAGTTTGTCACAGTTTCTAGTGTTTAGATCATGTCGGTCTTTTATGAAATCCAGCTTTTCAAAGTTTTGTACTTCGGTCAATCGCCAGTTTATAGCAGAGCATATCATTTTGTATTAGTAAGTCCTACATTGATAATTATTTTTTAAAGTATTTAGTTCTCTGTAGTCGTCTTGCCTAAAATTATATATGTATTAAATCATTTTGAAATATTAGTAGTGACTCATGTGGTAACAAAAATAAATACTAGAATAATAGTAAAGTACTAAGTATATACATTTATAAATAAAAAATCAGGTGGTCGTGTTTTATTTGTCATTTTAAACGATTTTTAGAACACTTTTGACTACTGTTTGACTACTGTGTATAGATAATAATAGTAATATTGAATATCAGTATAAGAACATAGTAAGAAGAAAAAATATATATTTTTTCTTTTCTTATATTCTGAATATTTGTTAGCAGAATCTATTCCAAACGACATGTTGATTGATCACATAATTTATATGCCACACATGACTGAATAGTCCGTTGTCGATAAAGTCAGTTTCTTGAGGTATTTTCGTACTTAATACTATGAACTAAATTTATTATTACCTATCCCTCTGTAACTATTCATTTACAAGAACCTATATGATTAAATAAAAGATTCTTAGGAATGTTAGTAATCAAGCCTCAGGCCTATTATAAGTTAAATATGTATATAAAATAAATAGCAATTTGTCTTAAAGCTATTTAAATATAATAGGCTATTTCATGTACTAAGAAAAATATGCACTGATATATTTTATAAACTATTTCATTTTTAATAGTTTTAATGAATAATTATAAATTAATCTTTATATCTTAATATTAACTTTTTACAATGAATACATTGTATTTTAAAATTTAGTAGTAGTTAACTTATGTAGGTGGTAGAGCCCCGCTGAAGCTATTTTTGGTTTTAGCATGAATGAGTCGGCTCCTCCGGGTAGTACCACTCCTCTCACAGATAACCGATGTGAAATAACAGTGCTTGCATTGTTGTGTTTCGTTCGGTCTGTGAGAGAGCCAGAGGCCCACGTCCCTTCCTCTTTCCTTCTTTCCTTTTCCTTCCCCTCGCCCTTCTCCCATATACAGGCTGGCAACGCACTTGCGATGTCCCTGATGTCACTAGTGTCTATGGACGGTGGTGAACACTTAACATCACGTGACCCACCAGTTCGTTTGCCTCCTTTGATATAAAAAAAAAACTTCATAAATGTGTCTAAATTATTATGTGGCTAACAGAGCTTTTAGCTGATAAGGCAACATCATTATAAATATCATTCTCCATTTTAAAATATACATCTGATTACATTCTAATTATTATTAAGAAATACAGAGAAGCGTATACTCAAATGGAAATTACAATTAGAGATTTTTTTTGCAACGATTTTGGCAACCTAGTGACGTTGGCTCAGTGGTAGCAGAATCTCACAATATATCATTAGTTTCTTAAAAGAAAAACTTAGTAATAAAACTGTAGTAAGTCGCAATTTTTCCAATCTTTACCTTATTAAGCACCTTTAAATTGAAATTTTAATAATAGAAATATCCCAATAAGCACCCCTAAGAACACTTCGATTAAATTTTAAGTATTTGGTTATTAAAACTCAGTGAAAATAGGAAAACAAATACTGCTTCCTGTTGCTGTGCTTTGTTTGATGCCAGTTGTTAGCACCGATGGGTAGCGAATGCGAGTTTCCGTTGTAATCCAAGATAAATAAGTCAATGCTATGCGATAATAGGTCGAGTATTTCAAAGGGCACGTATAGTGCAGGTTAAGACATCAAACGGACTGACCGGCACGAGCACTCCTGTCAATGAAAAAGTAAAGAAAAGTGAAATTCTATAAAATAAATACATGTTTAATAATAGTATGAAACACTAAAGAAAAGATTGATCATAGTATTATATCCTAGAATTCATAAGGGAAACTTGCCTGTTCCTTAGATCTGTGGATAAATGATAATGGATAGTAACGCACAATAGCTTTAAATTTACATTTCGTTTTAGAATATTTCCAATGGTCACAACGTTGACAAGTGGCTCGACTTTGGGCGTCTGTATCCCGAAAGTATGCTCATCAAGACAAGCTATAGACTTTTTTATATCTCAAACACCGTTTTTAAATCTAACGTATGGAGAGTATTTCTGCCGTTTACCAAATGATAAGATAGTTTCTGGTGCTGATTACGCTGCGATGTGAGTATTATCTTCTATCTCTTTAGCTCCTTAACAATCCTACAAATTACCTCATCAATTAATAAGATAATTACTTTTTTTTATTGGATATCATTTATTTGTTTATTATTTACGAGTATAATCACTCGGAAACTACTCTGCTAATATGTATTTTCCTCAAAACGTCCATGCTTTTAGTGGAATGTATTTATGGTAAAATAAATACATCGCTGAATATTTTACCAGTTAGAGCCCTTAAAATATTGGTTACTACACCGTTCTCTAAAAATTCACATATCAATATTGTTTCAGAGTTATCTTTTCCGTGATCGCGGTTATCATCGTAATCAGTACTGCATATGATTTATATTTCACGTTTGTTCTAAAGCGAGGTAAGTAATAGGTAAATTGAATTCTTATCATCTTACTATATATTTACTCCATTTGCGTACCTTTATTAAATTCTTCGAATAACTTTATGTTAAATTTAGTGTTATGAGGCAACCATTTTATGCAAATTCAAGAGATCGGGTATGAATTAGAATTTCTATACTAATTATGGATTTAAATAATGATATAGTTGTATAAGGTTCAATAACCGTAGTTAAAGTGTTATAAAATCTGCTAATTTAAAGACTAATATAAAATCTACATACGCTAGGTAACAATATATTTAATAGATGAATAAAAATATAACTAGCAGTAGAGTATAGAAGCAAAAAGATAGATACTATATGCGAGAAATAACATAACAGAATATCTCTTAGACATAAATATCTATCTGACCGTTATTGGTTTATTTGTAATTATAGGGTTCGATATTCTATCTCGATTTCTTGTATTATTTAATAATAGTATTATTATCCTATTGTAATAACATAATTTAATAAATAATAGTGTACATTAGTCATGGCGTAAAAGTTGGCAATGTAGTCGAAGATGGAAATGCGTTGGACCTAGTAAAATAACTGCAACTAATATATTCTCCTGTGTATAGCCGTGGGCCTTCATGTTATTTAAAATCAGAATTTTATCATAGTATAATTTACTTAAACATTAAATTTAATTACCGTTAAGGTGCTATACCATGTCCACGGTCACTTGCAAAATGCCTTTTCAATGCATCCAACCGTTATTTTGCAGTATTCCTTCTTTTGCATTCATCAGATTTAATAAATGTGTTACGCTAATTTTATTATTACAGATTCATCATCTATCAATGTCCTGTATTCGTGCTTCTCTTTATATACCAATACTCGACGTTTTCTTACCTTCAATTCATTCCCCGGAGCACTGGAATGTGTTGATGGAATCAGAGCAATCTCCATGATGTGGGTCATTGTGGGACACACTTACTCCATGACTTTACTTACTTACATCCACAATCTGCGATATGCTGTTAATGTAAGTAATTAGAATCCACTTTTGCTATTTTCCACCTTGTTACTTTAAACATACTTTTGTACATATGTAATATTTAATGTTAACCCGTGATGTAATATATATACCATTTGGACCTTTAACAGCTTACGTTATGAAAGTATGTGTATCATTGTAAATTTTACATAAGTACAGACAATTTAAGAAATGATTAATAACTAAAAGTTACATATTTATTACTTATATTGATGACATCATTATTGAAAGAAAATTATCAAAACGACGATATGATAGGAATTTTTCTGATGCTCGCATTATTAGTTATTGTCCTCATGTTGAAAATCAGTCCTTTTTTTCAAACTGACCGCTATTGACCTAGCAAGGTCTTAACAGCTTCACCAGACTATTGAAAATCAGTCACTGAACAACATATAGGTATACGTATTTCGAATATTGCATTCGAAAGTCAGTCTATCTTTAGATTTAGCATATTAATATCTTAAGGTATATCGTGAAGTAAGTTTATTAGAATTCTTGGTATTTTTATTCAAGATCCTTTATTTATTACATTATATTCTTAGAATTTAGCAGCTTTTAAAACGACTTGGGTTAACGCTGCCCCAATCACGGTCGATACATTCTTCATGCTGTCCGGTATACTTGCTGTTTACACTACTGTTGGAAAAATTTCAAGAAGTGAGTATCATTTCATTTAGCACTATAAATTATTCCCATTTACTGAAATGCCCCTGCCTGTGACTTCGTCCGCGTAGTAATAGTTACTTTGGGCTGACGCTAAACCGCAGCGGAAGCTCTCAAAAGGAAAAAAATCCCGATTTTGAAACGTTTATCATCGGTGCTCCGCTCCTATTAGTCTTAGCGTGAAGATATATAGTCTACAACCATTATCGATAAATGAGTTATAAAACACTGAAATAATTTTTCAAATCGGACCAGTAGTTTCCGAGATTACACCCTACAACGTCACAAACTCATAAACTTCCTCTTTATAATATTAGTATAGAGTACGGCTGGATTGATCATGGTAACTAAATTTTCAGTCTAAATTAGTTATACGCTGTCTTTATGTTTTTAATTTTAAGTTGGTTTGATTATTGAGTCTTTACTTTATAACCTTTCTAATGATTTTAAGTTGTCTTTGGTAAATCGTCTCTTTATCGTCTAATCCCTATAAAACGGCGTAATAATAATCTACATAATGTTCTAGAAAGTTTTCTGAGTTTAATTATTTTGGTAGAAACCGAATAAAGAGCAAATTCTTGAATTGCGTTTTTGGACTTTATACACAAAAGATATCACTGCGTCATTTAGGGTGATAAGAGTTAATTTCAAAGGTCGATTTTAGTACAAACTTTTATTACGCGAATTAAACCCAAAATAGGTACTTATCCAAACTGTTGTACTGAGTTAAATGCATTTTCTTTTAATTAAATAAGTCTTGCATTAATAATGACAAAACACTTATTTGATTCACATACAGTCTACGACATTCCTTTAAACACGTGTCTTATTCGCGATATTTATCTTAAAGATAAGAGTAATTATAACGAATTAATTTACATATCTGAAGATTACATGAATTATTGCTATACATTTGGTACGATCGTAAAATAAAGCGATATTGATCGATCGCACAATTAGTTTTCATTTGACGACTAATGATTTAAATATTCCCATATTAAACGGCGTAAATAGGCAGAGGACTGTAAGTAATCAGCATATTAGCAATAGTTTGATGGATATAAAGTCCTCGTATTGTATGATATTGTATAATAGAAATATATAACTAGAAAAAAAGAAAAAGTAAATTAGCTTCTTCACTTTTCAGTTCGATTCATAAAGACAATACATCTCTTCTACTTGAATCGATTGCTTCGTATGTTTCCGCTTCTTGCGACGGTCGTTTTGCTCCAAATTACACTCTTTCACCGCGCTTCTGATGGACCGTTCTGGCACAACGTTGCCCATGCCGTAGAAAATTGTAAGACTTATTGGTGGTCTACTTTGTTGCATGTGCAGAACTACGTGAACTCTGTTAATATCGTGAGTATTCATTCTATTCAATATATTCATTACCTTTAAATATTTATAAAAATCCACTAATATTAAACTTGTTATTTACTATTATTCTGGAGTGTAAGGGGTGTCGAGTAACATCTTAAGACTTGAGACACCCAAGCCAACCTCACCTGCACGTGGTGCACCCTGCTGAATAACGAACGAGGCAATGGCGATAGCGGGGTGGTAGGGTTTTACAGCCCGACTGGGTCGCAACCACCATGTACGTGGCGAAAAAGCCCATCATAGTGACTCGCTTCTGCGTGTCGCGTTTCGGGATCAGCCTGTGCATATCCAGTACTGGGTGACTTTCGTCACTATGGCCGGCATGACAGCAGCGACCGACGATGGATAATCTGTCTGTCGGTGGTTGCCGATGTTTCTGGATTGTACTATGTTTAACATCAGGCATAGTGCAGTCACTTTGTCGTGCTTCAATAGAAAAAAAATTGATTAAATATAGTTAAAGTCCGTGAAATAAAGCCACAATATTAAAAAGTTTTCCTATTTCCTACGACTGATTTAAAAAGTAGTAGCATTAAGCCTAGATACATTATTTTATATAGTATTAAGCATCTCTCTTTGCATGATGTTTTTTTTCTCGAACTGACTACGCTATTAACGTAGCAAGGTCTTAACAGCTTCACCGGACTACAATTTGCATGATGATTTAGATATTTTAGTGACTCTTTCTACTATTATGAATAAATTATGTAGAAAATGTTTATTAACTTAACTAATCATGCACTGAATTCATTCTCGCCCAAGCCTAGGTGTATCGTGCACCCTTGAGGCAGTTGTCAAATAAAATCGGCAGAGTGCCTTAAGCGCTCACCTTAGTAGTCCGGTGAAGCTTACTAGGCAAATTACATAGTCAAATAAAAAAAAAAACATTTGATGCATTGTATGGAAGTCCTGATGGTCTAGTAATTTAATGGAATAGCAATCCCTTGTCGGTAGGTTCATTCCCAGGCACCTAACAATATCCGATATTCAGATACCATAGTGAAATATCATGTTTATCTGTCATTTACATGTCACTTGTATTTTAATCTTGTATTTCTCCTTTCAGTGTCTCTCTCAAACTTGGTACTTATCAGTGGATGTCCAGCTGTACCTTGTGTGCCCTATCCTCATGGTATTTTTGTTTGGAAGACAGCCCATAGCCTGGGGAGCTCTCAGCGTATTTGTCTTATTATCGCTAGTAGCATCGACTACTTACAGCTTTATGTACAACTTTTCTGCTGCTCTTGCTAATACATCGTAAGTTCTTACAATTTCCTAGAGTTACAATTCATCCACTCAAAAAAGAGTTAATACTGTCAGAAAAAAATCTCAAATGTATGAAAATGTTATAAAATAACCTCTTTCGATGTCGCCGTTCGACAGTTTAATTCAAATTATACTAACAAGTTCTTTTCGAAGTTATACTTCTATTGGTGTGTTAGGGAAAAATGACGAGAGTAAAGTATAGGGTGCGCGCGCACACCATCACGTAAAACCGACACTCTGAAGTTATTACGGTGCGCGCGCACACCGTTACGAAAATCCGACACCCTGAAGTTACCTATGGTCAACTTTTGGTTTCTTTGTATTTGTTGTTTGTATTTCTCTGTTTAAAAACTTTCAATATATTAAAAACCTTTTTTTCTATTGTTAGTGTCGTTTTTTCTACAAACGTAGAATAAATCGAAAGATAAAATTTTTGAATAAAAGATTTTTATCTTGTTACGCCAAAGAAGTATAACTTCTAACACGTGTACCTACACTATTGTAAACACACTTTTTTCATTTTTAACATAGAGTTTCGCACAATTTACAGACGCCTTGCTGAATTTAACTCATATGTCAGAAATTACTATTTGAATACACTACCTCGGGCTCCTCCATTCTTCGTTGGGATGGTGTATGGCTATTTACTGCATCTATACAGGGATAAAAAACTACGCATGACAAGGGTGAGTATAATTTTGTAACAGATATTGAATCAAATATGACATATACACGTGCAGAAGAAATTATAAAGACATAAAAATCCATTGCCGTGATATTTGTCCAAGATGAACTCTGAAACTACTCAAGCGATCTTCATGAAAGTTGGCATTTATGTATATTTTTGGTCCAATTTGAATATTTCAATTATTAGTCTCAAAATTCTTTCATTTACAAATTAAGTGATTGTCAATGTTTAATATTGTTATGGTAAAGTTTCATTCGTTTCAAACAGATGGCGCTTTAAATAAGTTTGTTGACAGCAATCTATAGGATTGACTTTTATAGATATCACATAGATGACGCCACGTTTTAATACTGAAGTATTTTATTATAACTTTAATTCAATATCTAATAACCAAGCCACAGCAACACGTGGCCGGGTCGCCTAAAATATATTATAAATGAGATATGGTAACGTAATTAGGGATGTGTTATTAACACGCGTACACAGTCAAGTAATAAGATTCTCAGTACATTCATTTGACATGTACAATATATGTCATGTTTTTCTGAATTTTATCGCAAGAGTCAGTATATGCTTTTCTTTGGTAGAATCATTATAACCATGTGAGATTTTATCTTCCAGTGTACCTTTTAATACCTTAAATAGCTCGAAATGGATTAATAATACAATAAACACAATAACAAACTAATCTATAACGTCTCAATCATAATCTCACTAAAGTTATTTATATTTGATTCCAACATTTCACACAAATGAGACTAAAATTTAAGACAGTTAAAAACTTAAGATATTTTATTTAAAATACGTTTTGAAATCATATTAAAACGTATAAGAATTATTACAATAAAAAATTTCAAACTAGGACGAGCAATGGCCAATATAAACAAAAGTAAACAGTAATGTTCTCTGAGAAACTTTAAACGACTTTGAATATAGTATGTGTTGACGCTGGTTGTAATTGGGATGCAAAGATTTAATAGTTAAGCGGGATGCTTTCTGGGTGATCGCTAAAATGCACAACGGCCGGTAGGATAGGAAAAAAAACGGGACTCACCTTTGGGCTGGTTCTCACGGTCGTAGGAGGCCTCCTCAATCAGTGACACTTCCGATTGCACCTTTAAAGTTTCTAGTCTTCAAAGTATTTAATAACGTTATAATGCACTTAATTATAATATTCCGTCGCGAAGATGCGCGCGGTGGCCGTGAACTTACGGAATAACTACCCCGTCGGTGAGGGGATGGAGGGAGGAAATAGGGCACTTGACGGATTTAGACAAGGATGGATATACCGTTGTGCATTTTTTTTTCTCGAACTGACTACGCTATTGACCTAGCAAGGTCTTAACAGCTTCACCGGACTACGAGTTGTGCATTGCAACGTCTACCACCATTTTAGCCTAAACAGTATGAAAGGCATATCTCTTATTGCATTTACTTCATTTTTACAGCAAAACGAGGACAGATTTTACTTAGTATTCAACATTAATTTACGTAGATAATAAAAGCCTTTTCGAAAAAAATTGCCTCGAAAAATAAACAGAATGAAATCAATGAACTATTTCAATTAAAAAGCTTAGTGTTGTCCGGCGGTGAGTGTTAGTGGCTGCATCACAGTTATTAACTACAGCAGTCACTACCGCTCATGTAATTATAATATAATAATATAGTTATAAGTACCATTTTATATTTTGCTTTTGTAAAATTCTATATGTATAATTAGTATTTGAATCTGTAATTGTATTTGTATTTTGTAAATAAATAAATAAATAAATAAATGGTATCATACGAAGGTTCTGTTTCATTTTAGGCAGGTGACCTTAAAATAATATGGGTTTTCATTTTTATTTTAGCTCAACGTTATTGTGCTCTGGGTCATATGCTTCGTCTTGATGAGTTTTTGTATATTCTCCATGTATCCAGTAATGCAGCCAGATCATACTGGTCAAATGTTTGATAACTTCTTGAACGCGTACATGCGAGCGATATGGGCTTGCGCTCTGGGTTGGTTGATATTTGCCTGTGTCCAAGGTTACGGCGGTTAGTATTATCTTTCAACTTTGCCTAAAATATTCATGCGTGGACAGGAGATATCTTGGTGATTCTTAACTGTTGTACTCTTTTATTATGAAAGCCTTTGGTAATCTAAAACACCAAAGCGAGTTTATTAAAAAATCTTAGTTAACTTATGTATCAATTAAATGTTACCGGTTTAACCTTTTGATTAATATCGTTTTAAGCTAGAATAAAGTTTTTAGTTCACTGGACTATACATAAAGGTAGTTAATAATTTTATATCAAACTATACTATTATGCAAAATAATAATCGCATTTGTACATCGCATAACACCGGATACTTGAACTTTACGAAAACAGATCGCACACTTTTATGTCTTTGGCTATTGGCTTTTTAACCTTAAGAAAAGAAATCCAGATGAAAGTAAATTTTAAATCAATTATTTTTGTTTCACGACCATGGAAGTTAAGAGTCTTATTCATTCCGAACGTGGCATTGAAATATTTATAGCACAGTAAGTCTAACTTTTTGCCATTTGACAAGGCTCCCTATAGGGATGGTACACAATCCGATTACATCATTTAGTATAACAGTAATATTTTCTACCATACAGTATTTAAAGTTCAACATCTTTAGTAATCTTAAAATTCTCTTCTAGGTCCAATAAATTGGTTCCTATCACTGAAGGTGTGGAAGCTGCCTGCTCGTCTTTCTTACGCCATGTACTTGATTCATCTTCCTATCATTTTTACAGCCAATGGAAGTTGGGTTAAAACACATTATTTCTCCAACGGAGAAGCTGTAAGTAATATTTTGTTTATTCTTAAATTAAGTCGTTACATTTAGAAATGAGCTAAATCCATATTTAAAATCGTTCAGTTAAGGTTATTATTTATTTTATACACCGAGAACGAAGTTTATGTTTTGCCGACCATCAAGTTTTTAGTTGTTTTTTTAAGATCTTCGTATTTTACATGTACAAAATTTGTAAAATAACGTAAAATATTAGGAACGGCTAAAATTGAATTTTGAAATGTAACGACTCAATTTACCTATGTTGAATAAACAGACATTTTGCACACTTAATTGGTGTTGTACTGCCCGGGGTTGATTTAAAAACAGTCTTACCATATTGTCAGGGAAGATTTCATGTTTTTTTTTTTTTGTTTTGGTCTCATCTGAATTTTCATTTTGTTACAGATTTACAGATTCATGGGTGATATATCATTGTCTATCGTCGCTGCGTTTATACTTTGCATTTGTATTGATGCTCCTTTTTCCACCATCCAGAAACTTATGAATGGTAAGCAAGAAGTGGTTGGACAAAGTGCAACATTATAAATTAAAACAATGCTATAAAGTTCAACACAAATCTTAACCAAGAACCTATGTAAATATATATTAGGATCTCTTTATGCATCATTGGTTCATAGATTTTTTCTGCTTGGTCAGGATAGATCAAGTTGTTTTTGGTTTTTGTTTGTCTTCAAAAATATGTACATCAAACTCTGTACATCCGCTAAAAACTTTGCAACTAAATTATAATTTGTAAAAATATGTAACATGAAAAGATTAACCAGATCGAGTTTATTGCCGGTGCTTCTCGATGACTGGGTTGTTTTTCGAACCGGTGGTAGCTTCGACTTTCATAAGCGCCTTCTCAGGGCCTAAATTGAATAAAGGATATTTTGATTGGGAATACAATCTCGTCTAATATTAAATGACGATGTAGTCTGAGATAGTAACTAGACTAACCTAGAATAGACTGACTCTTAAGTACAGCTACCGGAACACATTAACAGCTAGTCCGACGAACTTAGCAAAAACCCTATCACAATCCATACATACCCATTCATATACATATATATTTTTTTAGGTGGGAAGAAGCCACAAAAGCCGCTACCGAAAGTCGTGCATGAAGTCAGCAGGGTTGAGAAAACCAACTTATAGAAACGTTAAAGACATTATCGAGAAGATTGTCATTGTGTGAAAATAAAAGCAAATTAATTTGCTATAGTAATAATTTCCACGCTTACGTAAAGAATGAGAAATATACTAAACTAAACATCCTGCCTATAGTAAACTTTTGAAAGTGTCTAGAGGCGTATTCGCTCAAAATGTGGCAATTGTTTTATTACTTATATAATCTTATAACTAAAGATTATAGAATATGGTATTTCAGAATATTATATTTGAGTATTACTTACTATAGTTTTAATACACGGGAAAAAAAATTATACATTTCTATTTAACTTTTTAACATTTTTGTATATATATACTTAATTATAAATTGTAGTATTAAAAAGTATAAGGCTTTTCACGCACTTACAACTTAACAGTGGATTTAATTGTTCATTGGCATAACAACCGTGTAAACGCAAGTGCGCGATAGGTCCTAAATTGTATATTCAGTGGGATTAATATTTAAAATAAGACTGATAAATTAGTTGTAATTTCTTATACTTATCTCGGTTCGACGAGGATTTAGCTTGTTAAAGAGAATAATATGTCAATGTCGGGAATTAGATAATATGTTTCTATTGTTCGTTTTATTTCTTGGGTTATTTGTATATAATATCTATGTTTAAGCTAGTGAAATTATGAATAAATAATAATGAAAAATCTATCAAAGTTCAGAAAATATTCTTTTATATACCTCTTCTGTTTTAAATGTCATTCAGGTATGAGACTTAAATACGTCTGTGTCACTTTTAGGATGAGTTTCTTGGCGAGATCTTATAGCAGTTGTGTTATTGGCCTCTATATTTTGTAACATATGGTGGCGTTTTACGCATTATAGTTTGGTTTTTGTATATGTTGATGGAAAATAACATCATGTATTCTAAGATGCCACAAACAGTCTCTGGAAAATCTAACAAGGGGCAACATTTCAACTATTGCGAGACACTTTTATTATAACTAGTGGGCGCCCAGTGGTCGACATTCGACCATAGTTAATTGATTTTTTTTATATCATAGGAGGCAAACGAACAGATGGGTCACCTAATGTTAAGTGATCACCACCGTCCATAGATACTTGCAACACCAGGGGAGTCGTGCGTTGCCAACCTGTATTTGGGAGGAGGGTGGGAGAGGGGCAGGAAGGGAAGGAGGAAGGGGAAAGTAGGTGGGTCTCCGGCTCTCTCACTGACCGAACGAAACGCAACAATGCAAGCACTGTTACTTCACTTCGGTTTTCTATGAGAGGGTGGTGCTTCCCCGGACGAGCCGACCCATTCGTGCTGAAAACAATAATAGCTCCAGCTTGGCTTTACCACTACTAAATTGTTTAAAGATTGAACTTTATTAGGGTTCTTTTATTGAAGGGTATACTCCTATAATCCAAGGCTTTCATCATGGCTACTCAGTTATTTGCCATTTTCCATGATCTTTAATTATATAAACATTGAAAAAAACCTATGTGTAAATGAAAATTGAAATAAATTATACCTTTGAAACAAAAAACAGGTGATAAAGCTCTTCTCAGTAAACATAACTTTACGAAGATAACGAAATGTATCGCAACCGAAGACACAATTTTCAATTAATTTTAAACAACACCATGGGTGGGTGGTATTTCTCGGTGATATTGAATTTAATGTAGTGGCTTGTTTTGTGACTTTGGTGGTATATCTAGTTTTTCTCCTATAGCCTTAAATGGTTTATCCTTACCAGCCTGCTCCAATTTTCGGTATCTCGGCTCACTGATACAGAACGACGGTAGCATTGATAAGGATGTGAAGAATAGGACAAACGCAGGATGAATGAAATGGCGAAATGTGTCTGGGGTAGCTTGTGACCCATGAATGCCTTTGAAACTCAAGGGTAAAGTATATAAAACTATGATAACACCTGTCATGCTGTATGCATCCGAGTGTTGGGCTACGAAAGAGACGGATGAGAGAAAATTACATGCGGCAGAGATGCGAATGTTAAAATGGATGGTGTGACTAGAATGGATAAGATTAAGAATCAGTATATCAGAAGAAGTTTGAAAATAGCACCGGTGACAGAGAAGTTGAGGAGTAATAGGTTAGCATGGTAAGGGCATGTCATGAGGAGAGATGAAGACCATATAACTAGAAAAGTGTTTGAGTATGATGGTGGATGGATATACGAGTAGAGGAAGACCGAAAAAGGTGTGGATGTATTGTGTAAAAAATGATATGTGCGTAAAAGGTGTGAATACTGAGATGACATTTGATAGGAGAGAGTGAAAAAAGAAAACATGTTGTGCCGACCCTACTTAGGTGGGATAAGGGTAATGATGATGATTTAATTAAATGTAGTCTGTTCATTAAGAGAAATAGTGATATGCCCAATATCATCTTTTGGAAAAGTAATTGATATACAGTACAATCAAATGATGAATCCAAAACAATGATGTTTTTATAATACCACTAACTTTTGAAAATAAATCTATTTTTCTTGTTACATCAGGTTGAACTGTTACCTAAAAATTTTGACATGCAATAAAACCAAGGACAATTATTACAGTGGTTCCATACATATATATATATATTACATACACATTAGTGTAAGCGGCGTGCGTTTCGTACTTACAATTGTTTTTAAAGATCATTTCTATAATTGTACATA